>QLTV01003646.1:2907208-2923091 GCA_003457575.1 Thermophis baileyi
ATATTATATTATATTATATTATATTATATTATATTATATTATATTAATATTATAATAGTAAAACTAATATTTTAACCTATTTTTCCAGGGGAAAACCCTTGTACTTCCATTCCTGCTCTTACATTACAAATTCAGCAGAAAAGGGCACCTCACAAAAAAACCCAGAATTTTACCGCAATAATTTTGACCCCAAATGGAAGAGGGTGAGGGTGGGATATCAGTAAAAATGGGCACGTTTCACTTGCCAAAGGGTCTTGCGCTTCCATTTCCATCATTACTTTTCAATTTTCTTTTAAAATGGAAAAGATGTAGTCAAAATTGAATTTCCTTGCCATTGAGTTTCAATGGCTAATCCGCTAGAGGCATAAATAGGATGTTGTTGGTCGTATGCACTCCATGGGTTGCCTGTGCCTGATCTTCGGTTCCAAAAAATTAAATCAGACTTTGTCTGCCAATACCTGAGATATGGCTCCAATTCTCTATTTCCTTACAAAACTATGAAATTCACCAGAGACGTTTTAACCATCCCTTGTGATATCTAGTGGAAATGAGCTTTTTTCACTGATAGGTATGGTTTCTCCGTTGCCTCGATTGATATATAATACCTCTATAGTTCTTGTGTAACTAACCCTATTGGGTTCTCCCCATTCAACAACAAGGACAAGTCAGGACTTTGTAGAATGTTACTGGAGACAGCACTAGCAGAGAGTAAAAATGAATATGATAGAAAAAATAATAATACAATTGACATGGTTTTTTTTTTTTAAACAGTCTTTAACAATTATTTGATAGTGAGCTGTCAACTCAAAGGCTCACAGCTTTTTTTTATTTTAAAGATAGCTATTGTCCAAAAAGAGGAACGTGCATCCTTTGAAAACTCTCATCGTTCATTTCACATAATGTCAGACTGACACTCTGTCAGAAACAATGTGAGCTAAATTGCTGGTTAGCAATCATATTAAAGCAATCCCAAAGCCCCCATAGTTCTATATAGTTATTGTCACCGATCTTGTAAATGGTAGCTTTCACTCCTCCATCGATGTGCATGACATGCCACATTCAATGTCAAATACTTGATGGCAGTCTTCATTGGCTGCGGGGGAATTTGACATCGCCTTTAGGTGCCCATCAGGCTGCATTAAGACACAGCTTGTACTTAATATATTGTCTTTTTAAAAATCAGGATAATCTAGGAGAAAGCAGTTGGAAAGCCAGGGATTCTCCTGTGCTCTGGGCTAGGAATAGGGAAATTTATCATGAAATGATTGAAAAATGCCCCTGTTAAGGTTGTGTCACATTCTGGATTCCTTACGTTCTTATATTGGTTTAGACATTTCCTCGACCTCTGGAAGAAACTTTATTTTTCCTTAAAACTCTTGCATTAATGGATGAAGTTAGTCATTTTGGGGGAATCGGGGAAGGAGGAGAAAAAGGCTAGGATGTCTTCTCTCTGAATTTTAATGTTATTAGAAATGCTTTGGACTTTTTGCTGTTAATTAATTAATGATGCTTATCCTTCTTCAGGGTTCTGCTTGCATCTGTATCCATATCTAGTGTAGCTTCTAGATCTGGGACTGCAGATTAATCTCTTTTTGATTCCCTGACCATTAGAAAGCAAGAAGAGGCAGAATTATTGCCCTGATTCTCCAGCACAACCAAGCAAGCAAGCAAGCAAGCAAGCAAATCACCGTCTCTGGCTTGCCTTTGACTGAAAAGAGGAGATAGAAAGAGGACTGCAAAGAATTGTGACTGGCAGAGACATTCCTTTCCAAATCTCTCGGAATCTTATTCTTTACTTTGGTGACAGAAGCATCTGCAGGGATGGGTCAAAATTCGAGATGGCGATGTGATTGAAACTGCACCCTCGGAATTTAGATGATCGTAAGCCACAAAAACAGACAAATCCCTCCCCCTTCTCCCTTATTCAAAACTTAAATTTAATCAATGGATGCCATAACACAGTAGTTTCATGAATGAATCCCAAAAAGTTGTCCTTGCCCAAGGTCCATTTCTTCCAAATGATTTCTTTTTTAAGTACTCACAGCTCTATGTTTTCCTATAATCTAAAACTAGGACTTAACTGGAATGCAATGCTACAGAAGAATTGTAAATTCATATGAGGTTTCTGAGAGCTTGCAACTCAGCCAAAATAATACAGTGACATGCTGCCCTCCACTGGTATCAGATTTATATTAACCTTTCCCAAGAAGCTGTCTAGTTTTTCAATCGCTGGTTTCCATATTCCCCCATACAGTAATTCAAAGTTTCCTAAAACCTCTTCAAAAATGTACACAAAGGAAACTTATTTTGAAGGAAGTGTATTATATCCACTCACATGACTCACCCTAGTGGCTTTATTGCCATCTCATATCCGGTATGAGATTATCATTATGATTTATAAACTTTTATTATGATTTGTAATGAGATTATCATTATAATTTATTTGAATTTATAAGCTGTCCAACTCCAATGGACTTTGGGTATTTACCTCAAAGACTTCCAAGCTAACAGGTAGGTGTAAATAAAATATAAGTTATATTCATAAGATATAGTTGGAAATTGTGCCATTCCTTCTAGTATACAGGTCCCTGTCCATTTCCTTGTTCAAAATCAACTATGGGGGTAAATCTCTCAGCTATTTGCTGCTCATTTACTTAAATCTCCTAAAGTAGCACACCCACAACAGTGTTTTTGCCTATCTGAACTAACTGGCTGGTGTTCATTCAGTTCATTGTTTGGAACATGACAACCTATCGCTGTTGGAAAAGGTTTTAGACCAGTGATGGCGAACCTGTGACACATGTGTCAAAGGTGACACCCCACGATGTTTTGGGTGACACGCCAGCATTCATCAAAACCCATTTTCATGCAATTTGAGGAGGCTGTGTGAGGATGGGGTGCATCCTCTCATGCAGCCTTTGAAGCCTCCCAAAATTGTGCAGGAATGGGGTGTGCTTTCGTGCAGTTTTTGGAGGTGGAAGAGGGCATAGAATAGCATTTCCTGAAGCTGCTTCAAGAATGAAGGCCTCGTGCGACCTGGAGCAGCCTTGCGTAGGCCGCAGGGGCCTGTCAACAGAAAGAAAACAGCTCCTGCCGGTAAGCAGCATGCAGCAGATCCTGAGGAATTCTGGGAATCATGCTGTTCCCCAAGGCTCATGTGCCTTGGGGAACGGCACAAGATGGCCTTTTTGAGTGGCAGCTGTAGTGCTAGGGCTGAGGTTGACTTCAAGACCTGGGTTTTGACTTCAGGCCTAGTCTCACCATTGCTACTGAGTGCCACAGGGTGGGCCTAGATGGGGAGGGGGAGAGAGAATTAGTTCTCTTTTGTTTGTGACATGCCAGGAGAGTAAAGTTAGGCATATTCCAAATTTCTGACACAGCAAGCCCAAATGTTTTGCCACCACTGCCCAAGACCAGTGAACATGATACAGCCCATGACTGAATGATTATAAAATATGAGTGCAAAATATGTGCCATATAATTTGCCCTTCACACCTTATAGTATTCTCCGTAGAGGTGCTGTAACCAACTTTGTCTCTGACAAGCTAATTCTTATTTTCCTATGAAAGAACATAAATACAAAGCGTAGTCCCTGAACTTCGTTTCCAAACCTGGCCATGTGACAAAGGAAAAGGTAAATATGGATAGAGAAGGAAAGCAAAAGGAGAGAAAAGCATAAGGTTTATTGGGCCACAGATCCACCCAAGCAATAGTTAATCTTCAAGCTAATTTTCAATGAGATCCAGGCCAAACCATAGGAAAATGGTGGGTTTCTACAATTCCTGCAGTCGTCTCAGATGCCCTCCCTTCCAATCTATAGCTACTCATTGGGTGTGTGGGGGGACTTTTGCTCCCTATTGGTAAATATAGTATCTCTTGAATTTTCTGAGTGTTCTATACAGTGTAATACAATAAGGCTAATTTCTGAATCTGCAAAAATTATGGTTGAACAAGATAAAAATCTAAAGAATAGCTGGAGTTGTTTTTCCATTGCTCTCTGAGAAGGATCTCATTCACCGTTGCTCAGTTGGAGAGATGGAACCTGACAATCTATGTTATTTCTTTTCTTTGCCTCTGTGCTCTCTTAGGATTCATAAAAAAATTTTATTTTTGGGCTTTTCTTAGTTTTCTACCTCTTGCAGCACCTTTACCAGCCTGGGCCAACTTGGCCCATTTTCTATCCTCACTAACCAGCCAACACATCTGGTCAAGTTGATGCAGTCACTGTACACAAATCAAGAAGCCACAGGGCAAAGGACTATGGCGTGTCATTTAATGGGGTGAAAATTAATTTTTGCAATTTTTTTCAGTGAAGGATTAAAAAAAAATTACACCAAGAATTCAAATCTGCTGTTATTTTTGCAATTGTACAACATTTAGCTTGGTATGGTAAATCCACGTCTCATCCAGCGGTGGGTTGCTCCTGGTTCGGCCCAGTTCTTAGAACCGGTAGCAGCGGTGGAGGGAGGCTCCGCCCACCCGCCCGGGACGCTTCTGCACATGCACAGAAGCGTCGCGCACACACATGAGCGCGCACGCAAACTGGTAGTAAAGGGTTTTAGAACCCACTACTGGTCTGATCATATATATACTGTTGGCAGTATACAGTATACTATATACTGCCAAATACTGTTAACTTTATCTTCTCAAAATTACACGTTGTGCTACAAAAATTAAAGTTTTTCTCTGCATGAATCTTATCTAGCTAAGCAAAAAAATAATCCATGCAATCATAAACTAGTATCAAAAAGCAATTATCTGAGTTACAAAAATGTTTAAGTGAGTTTCATCAAGTCTTGTTTCGATTAGTTCTTCGACATCAGCCTTGCTTCTTCCAAACTTGCTTCTTGGCCTCTGATATAACCATCACGTTTCTCATGTGTATACACTATGCTTGTTGCCTCTGTGACCTGTTTCACACATCTCTCTATTGATTGGGCATGACAGGGCCACTGTGGTACTTGCATTGGTTCGTCAATGAACTTCTTTATTTCCGCTGTAGTCAGTTTGCACGTCAAAGGTGGCTCATATACACCTTCTGACCAGTCAAATGATGAGCATGAATCAAGTACGGAAAAGCAAGGACAAGGCAACCAAAAACTGTTTAGCTGCACTATCATGTTTTTCATAGCTACCCACAGTTGTGACAGTGGGACCAGGAAAAATGCTAAATGGAGGAAAATGGATTCATTTGAGTTGTGGTGTTGGAGACGGTTCCTGTGCATTCGTTGGACAGCAAAGATGACAAACAAGTAACTACGGGAACATATAAAACCAGGCATATCACTGGGAGGCAAAATCACAAAATGCCGCTCACCTTACTTAGTTTGGCTGTGTTATGCTATCAAATTCACTGGAAAAGGAAGTTATGCTCAGAATGGTCAGTGGTGAAAGGAAATGAGGCAGCCAAAAAACATGGTGGCTAGACATCCTCAAAGCTGACACCAGCCAAAACATAAAACAATTGAAAAAAAGTTGTACAAGACTGGAAAATGCAGAGAGAGCTGGTCCATAGAACTGCCAAGGTTTGGACATGATTGAACTCATGGCATCATCACTAAGCAGCAAATATATGTTTCTGGAGGCACTGTCTGCCAATAAGTGGTATGTTGCTGCCACCTCCTGGGTGAACATGGAAATTATTGTTGCTATTTCCTTGCCTCCAGCTTCCAGATGCTGAAATAATCAGAACCAAATTACTGTGTGAAAAATGAAATGAGAGAGTCATCATTTTTCACATTTCCAGACAATGCTGTGAATCGGGGGTCATCTGGTTTCAACATTCTTAAAAAATATCTCCCTGCAACTGTTAAGTAGTATGTTCTCTAACTCAGCAAATAAAGTCTTCATTGTTTTTTAAGCAGTTTATTTTTGCAGAAGCAAAATATTTTTCATTCTCAATAAGAACCACACACCAATCACTGACAACTGAATCCAGACATTTCTAGCAGACATAACAGAGGTAGAAGCACCATGTGTACATAAGGCAGAAGGAAAATAGAGGAAGGAACTATTTATGAATGTTACTCTCTAGAACACAGGTGTCAAACTCGCCATCACGTGACATTTCATGACATTTTTCCCATTTGCAGAGCTGGGGAGGGCATGGCCTGTGTGTGACACATCTGGCCCGCAGGCCACCAGTTTGACACCCCTGCTCTAGAAGCTGACATACATCTCACTCATGGATAATCAATGTCAATGTGAAGGAATCCAAGTGAAATTAAGTTTATAATAGCATTTTTCCCATTGAGTTGGTCAGTCTGAACGTCTGTCTCTGTGGACTGAGACTTGTGTGTACATAGTTGATGCCAATTTTGTGTTATTTGATGGTTGAGGCAGTACGAATGTCAGTGGCCAGAAGGCAGAGCTACCTTGTACATTTTTGATACCCCTTTTATGTTCTTAGTACTCAAAAAGAGGGCTGTGAAAATATTTACTGACCCCTCGCATCCTGGACACAAACTGTTTCAACTCCTACCCTCAAAACGACGCTATAGAGCACTGCACACCAGAACAACTAGACACAAGAACAGTTTTTCCCCCGAACGCCATCACTCTGCTAAACAAATAATTCCCTCAACACTGTCAAACTATTTACTAAGTCTGCACTACTATTAATCTTCTCATCGTTCCCATCACCCATCTCCTCCCACAAATGACTGTATGACTGTAACTTTGTTGCTTGTATCCTTACGATTCATATTGACTGGTTCCTAAATATGATTTGATTGCTTATTTGTACCCGGACTATCATTAAGTGTTGTACCGTATGATTCTTGACGAACTTATCTTTTCTTTTATTTACACTGAGAGCATATGCACCAAGACAAATTCCTTGTGTGTCCAATCCTTCATCAGTATTCTCTACATTAGTAGTTAATTTCATGTTTGACAGTTTCTAATTTGTGAACATGCTCAAGTCAGTTCAGATATGCACCTTGCTGATTCATGTCACACTGTTTGCCTTTTTAATGAAGTCATTCATGAGTTTTCCATTCTGGAAATTTATGGAGAGCCTCTGGAGACTTCACACATTACTAAGGAAGACATAGTCTTAGCCATTTTGTGCATCTTTATTTATTCTGGCTAATGGAAGAATTGGGTTTTTCCCCCCTGAACTCATCACAAATCAATCTAAGTTAAAAAAAAAAGAGTTATAATACTGAGACAATAAAAATGACTAACCTCTCCAGTTCATTCATTATTTTTCTTAACGTTCCATCTTCAGTATTTTGTAGACTTGGAAACCTTAAGTATTTTAATCTTTTCTTAGTCCAGGGGCACTGTTGTACATCACAAACTTTGAGTGTGATCCCCATAGAATTCCAAAAGTTGCTACTAAATGCCATCGTCAATGAGACAGAATGGGAATAAATACATGACAATAATTTTATTAACTGCATTGAATTCTATTTACCTGTAAACCATCTGGAGTCAATGTGAGTTTTCTAATCTGAGTCTTCCCCAATATTTTTTGCTGTGTGGCTCCCAATTGGCAAAGTAAAGTTTTCAGCCCAGGGGGAAAAAAAAATACACAAACCTGTTTTACTTCAGCACCATTCTTTAAATCGTACCCTTTTCTGTACGCTTTCATTTAGCCTTTTCAGGTATTTTTTTTTCCCGACAATGGAAAGGACATGTTTCTGCCAGGATTGTCAAAGTAAATAAATAAAGCAAAACTAAAAAAAAAAAAAGCATCATGATCCAACAACAAAGCACAACAGATGATGGGACAGATTAAAAGCATATGGCTTAGAACTACTCAAGAACAAACAAACTAGAAATAAAAAGACAACAGATTTGACTGCTACTTAAAAAGAGGAAAGTATTGGACTGTGCTTGAGATGAAGGGCATCCCCCTGATTTGTTAATGATCACCTATAACAATATATGATAAAACTGTCAAAATGTTCTCAGTGCCAGATCAAGAAGATAAATCTGTGATGAAGGGATTGAAACTGTAGAAGAGCTCCATATGCAGAAGAAGAATCACGTAATTTAAAATTGAGAACCATTGGCTACAGGCTGACTGAAACTATAGCAGGGGTGTCAAACTGGATTTCATCGAGGGCCGGATCAGCATTGTAGTTCTCCTCCACGGGCCGGCTGTGGGGGGGGGGGAGACGGGATGGACGCCTCCTGCAGCACTCTGCCAGCCAAAACGGGGCGCAGGGCGGTCACGTTTTAGCCAGCAAAATGCTGTAGGAGGCTGTCCAGACGCGGCACCCCATTTTGCCTACCAAAGGCATTGCGAGCTGATCCTTTCCTATTTCCAAGCCGGCCCTGCGGGCCAGATTTAAGCACCCCGCGGGCCTTGAGTTTGACATCCCTGAACTATAGACTTGGTACCAGCAACTGGTTGGTAGCACTATGGAGCTAGGCGCTGGGTTGTCTATCACACTTAACCAAGTCAGTTAAAGACAGAGGTGCTGTTTTTGTACAATGTGCTAGGCTTGGTTAGTTTTAATCTTGTCTAGTTTTGTTTGTAGCCTGGCAGGGTATATGAAGCCAGCCTGGGTAGTTTATGATTCAGCAGGTTGTGTTATCCTACAAAAGAATAATCAGTAAACCTATGGTCATGCTGAAGACATCAAGATGGAATGCGACCACATGCTTGTAGGATGCTGATTTAATGGTACGTTGATACATTTTCTCAAATGTTATTTATCTCTATCCTCTTCCCCTTTGGAACGGTTGCACAGAGCTAGTTTTGATTCTTGCAGGAGAATGTCCCTAGAACACCACTGTTCACACTTGTATTGATGTCATAATTCCACTACTACTTACATCACGGGTGTCAAACTTGCCGCATCACGTTGCTGTCATGTGACATTCCATGACGTTTTTCCCGTTCGCAGAGCTGGGGTGGGCGTGGCCTGCGCGTGACGCATCTGGCCCGCGGGCCGCCAGTTTGATACCCCAGTTGTTTAACTAAAAACAAATCTGACCCAGCAAAAAGACAAGCCCCGCCAAAAAAACATTTGCTCTTTTGATAATATCTTAGAAGTGCAACAATTATCATTTCTACTGATTTTTAAAGCTTAACAATAAATTGCATCTCAGCTACAGTATTTGTTTTAAATGTTTCGGAAAGGAGTCGGTGACATTCTCAGCATATTGATGTAAAGGAGAAAGTGAGGAAAGATCTAACAAGTTCATAAATGATCATTGGCTTATGGCCTTGAAGATCAACAGTAACATTATCTACCTACTTGTTCAATTTAAAAGCTTTTCTGAGATTCTCTAGCCAGTTAGGAGCACTTAGACTGACTTTGCCATGTTTTTTCTCCCTGATTTATGAGGCTGTGGATAATTTTCGTTCTTAACCTTGAGGTCATATTCTGCCATCGCTTTCACACTGCATATTTCAGAATTTACAATGAGGTGAATAACAAGCCTCTGCCTTGAAATTTGCATGCAATTAACATTCTGTTCCTCTCAGAGAGTAAATTTGCTATTAGAATGGTAAGTGATATACAGAAGACATGTAGTAAAATCATAGCATTCTATGTTCTAAGCTTGCTTACACATTATAGAGTTGTAGGGGCACTTTATACCACTACTCAGACTAAATATTTTCGGAATATAGAAATGGTATTGCAACCAACACCCACCTTAATGATTCAAGATTAGATAAACAGTATTTTAAAGAAAAGGCCAGATGAATTTTATGGATGAGGAAGCTGAGCATTGAAGCATAAGTTTCATTTCTAATTACAGAAACATTTCTGTTTTAAAGCAAGGGAAGCCTCTAAATCACTGCCAGTTTTTATGAAAATTTTAAAGATTTCTTTATTTGCTCATGCTTTCTGTGTAATGAGTGTTATTTTCAATTCTGAGTTTTCTCTTTACTTCTAGTACTGTGAAGAGTCTTTTATTCTTCTTCTCTTCTCATTGGTTTTATTGCGCTAATCCTGAAAGGCAGCACAGAATGATCTGAAATAATCTGGGTACCTTTCAGAACAGCTTTGCCCATCCAGGCATTCTGGATCTATCAATAACAGTTCTAGAAATTCTATAGGGCTCTGGATGTGGAAAACTGCTCTCAAAAAATGCAGGCAAAACAAAGAATATATATATATATATAAACCTATCCCTAAAAACTATTCTGTTTTGGACAAAGCAATTAAACAAAGTGTAGAAAAGGGGTGGAAGCGTCGAAGTAATAAAAAAAAATAAGTTGGAAGCAGGAGATAAAGTAAAGAATGAATCTAAAGTTATATGGAAGTTAAGTCATGGCAATTGGACTTTTTCTCTTTTTGGTTTGAAACTTAAGCAGCAAAATGTTTCAAACCAAAAAAAAAAAAAGAAATCCAGTTGCCATGACTCAACTTCAAGACAACTCTACCTAGATGACCGAGAATCTTCATCAACATAATCTAATGTTAGTTTACACCAGCATGATTCATCATACATTGCTCACATTCATACCCCTTTATCTTTGCAAACCATCCTCACTTCTACCACTACATTTCATCCATAGCATTTTTTAAAAAAATTCTCACCTCATTCGTTTTGAGGATCTCACTGGTTCCTTCCAACCACAGCCTCCTTGGTCTCCCCCTTCCTCTTAATCCACTCACTCTCACTTCATAGATTAGTTTAACAATTTGATCCTTATTTATTCTTTCTGTATGACTGGCTCATCAGCATTATGTTTTGCAAGCTAGGATTTCTACACTAGAAACTAAAGTAGTGCTAGAAGTTCTCTTGGAAGCCAATACACAGTTGTCTGCACGCCATCATTGGAAGAAACAAAATGTACTGACAGGCATTCAAGGTACAAGAGACTAATATTAAATAAACTCATCTGTACGTGAATATGTATGGCATATTACCTACAGTGATTCTAATTATAACGAACCAAAAACTTGTTAAAGTGAATGTTATCCCAAAACAAAGCAAAATAACAATAGCAACAAATTAAGAATTCGGAAAACCAAAAAATTGTTATTTCTCATTGCAACTACCATTATTCTCTTTTCAACTTGGTGGGTTTCAAAGAGCGACAGTATTATCCGGTGAAAATAAGCTGTAGCAGAAGTAGAGATGTGAGCGCATTTAGGTCCAGAGTTGGTTCTGAAACTGTAAAAATCTTTGGGTGGAGGTGCCCAATGAAGTCTAAAAGAGAAATCATGGCTTGCACCAACACTCCAAAAGAGAAATGGGAAAAAATGTGATTTTGAATGTGCAGTGTCACTTAGTAATGGAATTGGTGGTCACAATTGTGGCCAGTAAGCGAGGACTACCTATATGTAGTTTGGACATCATACTAAACCATTATTTATTGATTAAGCCTCACTAGTTCACACATTGCATTAACCCATAAACCACAAAGAGGAGGTTTAATTCATGTACTGAACTGAATCCAAAATAATCCAAAATAAATTAGTTGCTCATTATGACTTAGAATGACATGTTCCTCTAATAATTATAATTCTATCAAGTTAACTACAACCATTTCATCTATTGCTATCTGCTAATATAAAGATTTTGCTGATTTATTCATTTATATGTATATCACTACACCATTACCACCCAGAAGATCTTGAAGTAACTCACAATTTCTTAAAACAAGATTAAATAATACAAACATGTAAAATAAAAGTGTTAATTAAAGAGTCCATTGGGTAGAGGAGAAGGAGAAGGAGAAGGAGGAGGAGGAGGAGGAGGAGGAGGAGGAGGGGAGGGGGCAGAGGAGGAGGAGGAGGAAGATGAGGAAGAAGAAGGAGGAGGAGGAGAAGGAGAAGACATGCACACTGAGAACCCCACACAATAGTAATTGAAATGCTATAATTAGGCATGGATAAGAAGTCCTGGCAGTGAGGACTTCTGGTGTCAGACACAAGAAACAGAAGCAGCAACAGAGGTTGGCTTCACATACTGTAACAACCGGTTTGCCCAGCACTGGAAATGTGAGCGTGCATGCGTGCAGCATCACAAAACACGGCAATTCGCTCGCGCGCGCCATCTACACATGCATGCAATATCAAACAACACGGCAATTCGCTCGCGTACACCGTCCGCGCATGCGTGCGGCATCAAAACCACAGCGATATAGAACGGGATTGTGCTCGGGCGGGCCCACCTGCAGGACACTACTACCGGTTTGCCCAAACCAGTCCAAACTGGCTGAATCCCACCTCTGAGCAGCAACCTCATCTCCAAAAGGATGTCATAAAAGGAAAAGCCTTTCCCCCAATCTCGTTTGCTAATCCACAAGTAGATAACCTTTCTTCAGTTAAATTTTGTGCATCTTTCTTCCTGCATCTGTGTGCTTAATGAGCACTCATTAAGCAACTTCTTTACATGCATTATAAATCTAAAGCAGAAGGGCAATGAGGACATGGAGTCCTTCTAATTTTCCTTATATATTCAGGATGGAATCTATTGAAAGTGATAGAGGAACTGCTTGCCTCCTTGTCCCACTGAGTTCGCCCATAAACTGCCCATCATTTATAATCCTAGACTTTACACCTTACAATTTTACAGCAATTACCGTATTTTTCAGACTATAAGACGCACTGGTGTATAAGACACACCAAGATTTCGAAGAGGTAAGTAAGGAAATAAAAAGTTTTTGCCTTCCCCCAGCCCCCAGGAGCACTCTGCAGACCTCCCAAACCCTCTGCGCACCCCGTTTTTGTGAAAAATGGGCCATTTTTTGCCTGTTTTTTGCAAAAACGGCGGCGTTTTTGCCCTCCCCCAACCCCCAGGAGCATTCTGCAGACCTCCCAAACCCTCTGCACACCTGTTTTCGTGCGGGGTGGGGCTTCGGGAGGCCAAAAATGGCTGTATTCAGTGTATAAGACACACCAACATTTCCACCCTCTTTGGGGGGGGGAGTGCATCTTATACTCCGAAAAATACGGTACGTGTCATCAACCTTGTTCATCTGTAAGCCTATGCTGTAATGAGCTTTGTTACACTTACTGTAAGGTGTGGTCTCTCATTCATAATAGCTTCGGATTTTGTCTGAACCATACCAAAGTATCCTTGTGTTTGTGTATCAATACTGCTCTTAGAGTCTAATTGTATTACAATGTGGTGTTAAACAATAATTCAAATATAAGTTTTAGTGGAAGCATTACCTGGACCAGTACAAAGAACCTTTTCTTCCATCTCTTCCAGACATTTTTGCCGATGGCCCACAAATATCTATAAAAGTAGCAAGGAAAACTTCATTAGGGGATTTTTTTTAAAATAAATAAGAATTTCATTGTTTGCATTGGGCAGTTTTTACTGGAAACTGCAACTAAACACCGGTTTTAGCAAAAAAAAAAATGTTGCAAATTGTGTTGTGACTATGGGATCCTACAAACAGCCATAAATTGTCAACCAGTTGCCAAGCTCCAAAATCTGATCACATGACCACAGGAAGGGGAGGAGTGGTGATCTTTTAAGTTTATGACTGGCTTAACTGCTACTGTGTTTTCTTCTATGGAAAAAAGAAGTGAGCTAATCTTTTAGTATTCTCCTATAGGAGAAGGAGTGGCAGAAGCTGGGGGCGGAGTCAAAAGAGTGACTCTACATAGTGACTCTAGACCAGTGGTTCCCAACGTGGGGCCCACGCCCCACAGGGGGGCAATTTGATTTTTAATGGGGGCAATTGGAACCTTGTTTAAACCAAGTTAATGGCCTTTTAAGCTTCCTCTGCATGAGTAGGAGTTCACTTGTTGAATAGTAAGAATTATATGTCACGGGGGGGGGGGGGATCAGGATTTTAGAGATGCTTAGGTGGGGCCGGGAGGTTGGGAACCACTGCTCTAGACTGATTCCTCTTTTGACTCCACCTCTAGTTTCTGCTAATCCTTTTTCTACATCTTGCTAGTCTCCATCTCCAATAATCAGTTGTTCTACATTAAGAAAGGGGCATCAATATTCCTTCTTTTTCTTTGCACGAAAAAAATAGTCTGGAATCTGTCTGGAATCTACCATGATATTCCTTCTGACAGGTACTATTTCACTTTCAAATTTCATTAGATTACTTTCTGTCTCAGACAAGAAAAATTACTGGCATTTTTAAAAAATAAAATTGTAAAGGACCATAGCTGGAAAATGCCAGCAGTGATCACACTCTGATTACAATTTTGCTCAGCACCATCAGGTGTGACAACACAGCTGGTGTTAGCTAAGAAAGTATGAGTGATTAAATTAAATTAGAATGTGCTGATGGTCATTTAAAAACAGATAAGACAAATTTGTGGAACATAGACATATGAATGGCTATTAATCATGAAAAGCCATATGGAGTCTCCATTATGTTTGATTCCTAAAAGCTACATGGAAAGAATAGAGCATGGTTATTGTATTATATCCTTCCAGTAAGCTTCGCATTTATTTATTTTTATTATTTATAATTTTTTTATATTGCCCATCACACTTGCATCCCTCTGGGTAGTTTACAAATAAAATGGAAAATCATATAAAAATTATATGATTTGGTGGCACAGTGATTAGAATGCAGTATTGCAGGCTAACTCTGCTCACAGCCTGGATTTCGATCCTGATGGGGCTCAAGGTTGACTTGGCCTTCTAAGTTCCATCCTTCCGAGGTCAGTAAAATGAGGACCCAGGTTTTGGGGGAAATATGGTGACATTGTACACTGCTGCTAGAATGCTGTAAGTCAGTGGTGGGATTCAAAATTTTTTACTACCGGTTTTGTGGGTGTGGCTTTGTAGGCGTGGTGTGGCTTGGTGGGCGTGGCAGGCGAAGGATACTGCAAAATCCCCATTTCCTCCTGATCACTGGAGGCAGAGAATAGATGGGGGCGGGGCCAGTCAGAGGTGGTATTTACCGGTTCTCTGAATTACTCAAAATTTCCGCTACCGGTTCTCCAGAACTGGTCAGAACCTGCTGAAACTCACCTCTGCTGTAAGTGCTATTGCTATAGTTAAAAACAAAGTAAAAAAAAAAAGCCAGATTAAAACAAAGTTAAAAAGAACGATTGCAAAATTGAAAGGCAGAGGAAGAACCTTCAATCCACCAACTACCCCTTGAGTTTAGCAATAGCAATAGCAATAGCACTTAGACTTATATACTGCTTCATAGTGCTTTACAGCCCTCTCTAAGCGGTTCACAGAGTCAGCATATTGCCCCCAACAATCTGGGTCCACATTTTACCCACCTCGGAAGGATGGAAGGCTGAGTTAACCTTGAGCCAGTGAGATTTGAACCGCCGAACTGCAGCTAGCAGTCAGCTGAAGTAGCCTGCAGTACTGCACTCTAACCACTGCGCCACCTCGGAGTTTCATGGCATTCTTGAATTGCCAGGCCAGTTGGCAGAGCCTGGTCTTAATGCTCTTCCAGTAGGGGCCTGCCTCGCCGCCGGGGACAAGATGTTCCCTAGGGTGGGGGATTTATTTTTATTTATATTTATATTTATATTTATATTTATATTTATATTTATATTTATATTTATATTTATATTTATATTATTTTATATTTATATTTATATTTATATATATTATTATAGGCAAGCACAGTCAAGGATGAAGATTCCAACTCCTTGGATTGTAATAATTTTGGGCTTTCTTCTTCTTTGGCTTGACTCTATCTCCCACTCCATACCTCCACTGCCACTCAGAGATGAAACACATTTCTAACGTATCTCGTATAACTTTGAAGAAAACACTGAGAACTCAAGTACCTATTCCACTTCTTTTTCTGCCTAGAGCAACTTCTCCGTGATGATAAGTGGTGAGGTGGCGCAGTGGTTAGAGTGCAGCACTGCAGTGGTTAGAGTGCAGCACTGCAGGTTACTTCAGCTGACTTCTAGCTGCAGTTCGGCGGTTCAAATCTCACCGGCTCAAGGTTGACTCAGCCTTCCATCCTTCCAGGGTGGGTAAATTGAGGACCCACATTGTTGGGGGCAATATG
>QLTV01003646.1:2935352-2960154 GCA_003457575.1 Thermophis baileyi
CCACCAGGCTTGAAATTTTAGGCCTAGAAAACTTAGAACTATGCCACCTTCGATCTGACCTAAGTGTAGCACACAAAATTATATGCTACAATGTCCTACCTGTCAATGACTACTTCAGCTTCAACCGAAACAATACACGAGCTCACAATAGATACAAACTTAATGTAAACCGCTCCAAACTTGATTGCAAAAAATTCGACTTCAGCAACAGAGTGGTCAATGCCTGGAATACATTACCCGACTCTGTAGTTTCTTCCCCAAACCCCCAAATCTTTAACCTTAAACTGTCTACCATTGACCTCACCCCATTCCTAAGAGGTCTGTAAGGGGCGTGCATAAGTGCACCAGCGTGCCTGTCCTAAAGTCCCCATGTATTCGAAAAATATGTACTCAAAACCATGTTTGTACTTATTATATACTCATATTAATGTTTATACTTTGCTGTAATCATATACATGCTTGACAAATAAATAAAAATAAAATATATACAACATGGATTATTTGGGAGGTATAGCTAAGGGACTTTGGGGTCCTTGGTGCTCTCTGAGCTTGTTTGTTTTCTTGCAGATGTTTCATTACCTAACTAAGTAACATCATCAGTGCTAGAAGGGAGTAGGGCTTTGTTCTCTCTTTATATATTAATGGCTTGTCCCATTGATGGGAGTATTTTTGGAGGTTATTTGGCTGGGCTGTTGTTTATTGTTAGCTTGTTTGTCTGATGTGAATTTGACACCCCTGATTTACATAAACTGCCTTCTCACTGTTCTTTTTTTGAAAAGAGGTGAACATTAACTCTAGAAGGAAGGGAGGGAGGTCATAAATGAAAAATCAAAAACATCAAGTAAATGCTGATATCAATGTTCTCTAGATATCAGCATTTATTTGATGTTTTTGATATTTATATTGTATGCTGCTTGGAACCATTTAGGAGTAAAATGGCTAAACAAACCATAAGCACTGCAGGTAATTTGCCAAAATGAAATGATGAACAAACTCATGCAAAACAAGGAGACAAAGATACAAATGAAGAATCTTTGGAAAAGTTCAAAATCTCTAATTGATGATCTAGGGCTCATCACAGGCCTTTTCAGAATCTATCTCCTTAATTATGTCTAGCAGGCTGCAAAATAATTTGCTTTCATTTGTACCACTTTTCCTTGATATTCATAAAATAGAAAATACAGAATATTTAAAGCACAAACAAAAGGAAAAGTGAAAAATAGCAAATCAGCAACATTATTAAACCATCAGCAAGAGAGAAATATAAAAAGGATGAATTAGTTCAAGAAGTAAAATGTCACAGCAGGAGCTTAAAAAGTCATGATGGATTAATAAAATGAGGTGAAATAAGGATTCTGCCTTCTCCATAAACCTCAAAAAGGAGAAAACAATCTGTGGATAGTGACATGGCTGGATAGTTGATTTGAATATGAGAGAGGCCATTACTGATACTGGAACATAAAACCAGATCATTTAAAAAAAAAAGTACTGTACTATGACACTTCCATGGTTTTTCCGCCCCTTATCATTTCCCCAGGAATTTTTAATAGCAATAACAATAGCACTTAGACTTATATACCACTTCACAGTGCTTTACAACACTCTCTAAGTGGTTTACAGAGTTAGCATGTCGCCACCAACAATCTGGGTCCTCATTTTACCGACCTCAGAAGGATAGAAGGAGCCGGTTATGATCGAACTGCTCGCAATCGGCAGAGTTAGCTTGCGGTGCTGCATTCTAACCACTGCACCATCAGGTTTCTAAACTATTCTAAACTATTTGAGCTGTAAAATGGAAGAGCACATAAGATCCCAATTTAGAACTTTTTTTTTGCAGAATAATTGAAATTGAATTTATTAAACCATACCAGACTCTTTTTTTAGGTTTGGAGAGAACACAAGGTACTTTTTGTTATGGCTCTGATAGATTTTCAATAGTCTTCACAGCTCATTTAATTTTGTTTCTCGAAATTTCAAGCTGTGTTACCACTTCTTTTTTTTAGTAAATGGCACATTAGTTCTCGTGAAGGTGGGCTGTTCTCTCCTCTCCCCGACTTAATAAAACACATATAGGGCTTAATAAATTGTGAGAAAGTAGCCTTTGCATTGCCATTTACAATAAAAAAAAAAGCAATGCTAGATCAAAATGCAAGAAATATTGCCAAGTTCTATGTTGTCTGCTGCTATCTCTATATCCAAAATGTACCACTGAGGCACACCTCTGCATGAGTGGCAGCCCAGTTTCAAGGCCCGATGACAATGGATGGACCAACAGAATCAGACAAAACTGTGCTATAAATGAAAACGGAATTAAAACTTGAACAAAAATATTCCCTGTCTAATAGCAGCAATTAAGCTGCTATTAATATCTGTTTGATCTGAAATCAAACAGATATTCCATGGAACATCATCTGAACTCTGCAGGTAAGATTGATCCAAGAGTTTGCATTTGAAACATTTATTTGCAACCATAGGTTTTGGCAAAATACCTAGGAGCTGGAAGACGTGCTTCTCTTTCTACCATTTTCACCTTTTTAAAGCATTTTTACTTAACTTTTGGCTTCAGACTGTCTCGTCACTCAACTCTTACTTTGGATTAAACCTCTTTGAACTCAGACCTATGAGAAAGACGTTTGAGAGCTGGTTGTATAGTTCAAGAAAAGCCTTGATTTCCACAACACAATGCTCTTTTAACCCTCTTCTCATTCCCAGAACTAATCCTAGTGTAGTGCATAGGCTCTGCGTAGTCCTTTTTTGTGACATGCACAGACAACAGGGCATATGAACAAGAGCAGTTACATCATTATGGACACAGGGTTGACTACAGTTCCTGGAGGAAAGAAAAGACATTACTGTTCTTTCATTCAACTTCAGCCTACCATGAATGCACATCTAACTTTCCTGCCTCAAGTTGAAAATAATCTTTTTCTGATCTAAGGTCTCCTGACTTGGCCAGGGGATTGGACTAGAAGACATAGTTCCCTTCCAGCCCTATGATTCTGTGAATTTTACTTTGCTCCAGGAAACCCCAGAATGTTTTAGTCAAGAAAGTCCGCTGCAGTTTTTCGTGGCAGATATTCCTTAGCAGCTTTGTACTAATAACATGTGTTTAACAGGAAGAACATCCCCAGTCCAAAATTCAGCACAAACCTGCCCTCCCTTTTTTTGGTAATTACTGTTTTTCTTTCCTTACTTTTTGTTAGAAATTCATCCTGAGATTGAAACACTTTTATTTCAGTGATTGAAAAAAAGAATGAAATATTGCCTAGGAGGATTGAACAAAAAAAAAAAAAGGTAGCAGAGGCATCAGTAAAAGCTAAAGCAGCGTAAGGGTGTGGTGTGGTTATGCTGACAGTGTGAGATGTTGAGAATTAGGAGGTAAAAAACACAACACATGTCATTCCTTGGTAACTTCTGAACCTTTCACTCATGTTTTAAAACTTTTAATTATCCCTGTGACCTTAAAACTACATATTTTAAACATAGACAATGAGCATTTCTGGAATGTGGGCCTTTCTGGTTACCATAATATCATATTTTGGGAAAGGATGCCCTATCCAAAAAATAAAGTAAAAAAAGTGGTATTTGGGTATGAAACAAGCAGATAATATAGAAATAAAGATTGAAAGATATGAAGAGTCATAATGAGTGATATTAGTGTAAAACTAGATTTGACTGTATTTCATTTTCATTTTTTACATCATATTGTAATTACTACTTCTTATTGTTACGTTCTTATTCTTTTTTATATTTTATATAATATTAGCACATATACACGCATACACAAACTAATTTCAGATTAACATTATAGTAGAAATATCGTAAAACTTTGCTTTAATTTTTCATTAGTTGTTTACTGCCACTGAGAGGACTACTGTAATGTCTATTAAATTGGGGTTCATCACTTACATTTATTTTATTGATGGATTAAATTTAAATTGATTGTATTATTTTTTCCTTTATATTTTGTTTTTATAATTTTTAGTTCTTGTGTCTATTATTTGCCATGTACAGGGTGTTAGAATTGGGGTGGTTTATAAATCTCATTAAATAAATGAGTAGATAAATCAAGGTTTTACACAAATGGTACCTTCTAGTCAATTATGTAATTATGCATGTGATATATATTTGGATTTAATTAAGGTTATTAAAGAATTAAAATTTACAGACAGCCCTTTCCCAAATAGTTTATTAAGTTGAGGTTTTATTGTAAAAACATATTTTTAACAAATAATGGTATATTAACAAGGGAAAAGAAACAGTTGGGGTTGTTGTTTGCACTTCAGAGTCACAGGGTTTATAGTTTCTTTTGAATACACTGTAATGTCTTTTTTTTTTCTTGCTGACATTTCAGTCTGCTCCCCAAAATCCATTTTCACTGAATAGCTTGGAATCAAGAATTTAGTGCATGAAAAGTACTTGTAAAAGGGATTAAGCAGCAGAAGAAATGCCCTATAATCTTGCGCTGTGCATTTTGATAGCATCTGCTTTGTATGATGCCTATTTCTGTGTACTAATAAAAGCCTTTTATTTGCTGAAGCATCCACAGACCATATGTTATCAACAAATGTTATTATCCAAATGCAAACAGTAATTTCCATTAGGTTTTCCATATGAGAATCACATGAGCTACAAAGGGAATAAACCAAATGAGAGTAAACACATATAGCAAACATTTGACAACGATGTGGTGATTATAAATTCATACTTAATAACACCGTGAAATATTTCATTACATCATGACAATTCAGCAATGAGATTTAGGGCAAGCTTCATCTGAGGATGATGCAATTAGTTGTCATAGTGATATTCAGCATCAGGACATACTCTAATTCAGGGCCAACAAATTATTATTTACATTCATGTTAAGTGCACCGCTTCCACACACACACACACACAATTTAACCTTACCATTTAATAAAACTTAGCGTAACCACAGAAAATACCTAAAGAGTAAAACTTTGTTTAAAGAAGGATTAATAATGCAACTGGATTCCTTCTTATTAAACACTATTATTATAATAACGTTTATGAAAACGCTAACTTAATTAATCACAAAGGTTAATTTCCAAGCTCTCTCTTGACAACCCACTGTCAGCATCTCAGCCTTCCATCCTTCCGAGGTGGGTAAAATGAGGACCCAGATTGTTGGGGGCGATATGCTGACTCTGTAAACCGCTTAGAGAGGGCTGTAAAGCACTGTGAAGCGGTACATAAGTCTAAGTGCTATTGCTATATGTGATTTGTTTAAAGACTGTATTAAATCAGGATTAGGAATGGTTTCATGGATTTTATGAAAAATAATAAGTCTTTAGGGGGGAATTACTTTAAAATACAAAGTATTTTTGATCAATTTGCACACTTACACATTTTCTAGTATGTGTAATGACCAATATTCAATCTGCACTATCAAATATGTAATTATCTATACAGCTTCTGAAACTCTAGGCAAAAAGATTGACATCTACTGGTTTCTTTTATGATTTAACTAACAGATATTCAGAAAATCTTAATAACCCCAACAAGTCTGATCCTTACTTTATTCTTTTATAAGTGATTGTGCAGCCCCTTAAATCAGGGATATGGATAAATCTTCTCTTTCGAATATGTTGGAATACAATTACCGTGTTTCCCCAAAAATAAGACCCTGTCTTATATTTTTTTTGAACCCTGAAATAAGCGCTTGGCCTTATTTGCCATGCACTCAAAAGCCCGATTGGGCTTATTATCAGGGGATGTCTTATTTTGGGGGAAACAGGGTACCATCTGGATTAGAGTTTTCAGTATCTTTGACCTTGTTGGCTGAGTCTTACAGCCACTGGAATCCAACATCTACAATTCCCTAATCACTGCTCTAAATAACAGGAGAGAGCAGCACTAGGAGAAATATCTTGCCTTCTCCATAAATTTTTGTGGCCTGGCTTGATCAGCAATAGAAGCAGGGTGTATGCTGGGACCTAATTGCAGTCCACTTGGGGATTTCTTGTTTCAGAAAGATAAAAATGAACTTTCGATTTTAGTACTTGGCGAATAGATTTTGTTATGATTGTAGAAATATTGTGTAAATATTTTTATTATTATTATTATTAGACATGTCCATTGTATTCTGATGCACATGTTTAAACTAAAAATAAGCTTTTTGTTATATAATTTTACTATTATTTTGATTGTTTCTATATTCTTATATGAGGTTTTGAGGTTTTTGTTTTAACAGAGGACGAAGTTACTTTACATTTGTACTTGTACTGAAGAAAGTTGGAAGTCTATTTTCCTTCATTTCTTATCATGTTTTTAACCTTTCCCCTTTTCTGATTCCCAATTTTGTTGCCCCAATTTGTTTCTCCTTTTCCTATTTTGTACTTTATATATATTTTTTTGAAATTTAATAAAATTGATTTTAAAAAAGCAGTAGAAACAGGGCATTTCCCCCCACTGAAAATGGCAGCAACCTTACGCAGCACAGACATTCTTGCTTTTCAACATCGTGTTTGTGCTTTTCAGTTAAGTGACAAGTAGCCCAATGAGTGAATAGTAGGAGGCATCAAACCACTTCTATAGTAAAGAAGAGCCCAGAAAGATTAGAAGCAAGAGTTAGTTTGAGGATGGAGAACTGCTAGGAAAAGCAGATTAAGTCCTGTAAGGTCAGCCCTTGAGATAGACAGGAAATACACGGCTTCCACGAATGCTAGTTTATTGCTATGAGGTTTCTTGAAACTGATTCTTGAAACTGATAAAAAAGAATATTTGTAGCTCAGGGTTGAACTGTGGGGTCCTTGGTACTTTCTGACTTGGTGGTTTTGTTGCAGACGTTTCTGCAAAAAAAATCACCAAAACCCACTGCAAATGGCACCTTCTGTGTTCTGCTTTGTCTGAATCCTTCTGCACTAAACGACAGAGCAACAAAAATGATTAAAGGTCTGGAGACTAAAACATATGACAAACAGTTGCAGGAATTGGGTATGGATAGCAGTGTTCCAATATTTGAGAGGCTGCCACAAAGAAGAGGGCAGCCTCTCAAAGCACCTGAAGGCAAGACAAGAAGCAATGCATGGAAACTAATCAAGGAGAGAAGCAACCTACAACTAAGAAGAAATTTCCTAACAGTGAGAACAATTAACCAACTTCAAAAGTTGTGGGTTCTCCAACACTGGAGGTTTTCAAGAAGAGACTGGACAGCCATTTGTCTGAAATGGTATAGGGTCTCCTGCTTGAGGGGTTGGACTAGAAGATCTCCAAGGTCCCTTCCAATTTTGTCATTCTGTTTCATTACTAAACTAGGTAAGCTCTGATGAACGTCATCAGAGGTAATCTAGTTTGGTTAACGCATATAGTTGAAGAATATCTCCTCAGGAAATTTAAAGGCACCTGGGATGATCTCACTGCAGCCACACCGGAAGCAGTTAGATCAGGGGTGTCAAACTCGCTTCGTCACGATGTCATCACTTGACGTATTGTAACTTTTTCCCTTTCGCTAAACTGGGTGTGGACGTGGCCAGCACATGATGCATCCCGCCTGTGGGCCGTGAGTTTGACACCCCTGAGTTAGATGGTTAGCTTCCTTAGATCTCGAATTACAACATCTATCCCATTGATATTCTATGGCTCCACATTATAGCGATTTTATTATGGTTTTATCTTAATTTAATATATTCTTTCTTATATTGTATTGTCCACATATCTTATATACTGTATATATATTTGCTGACATGTTATTGAAACTAGCCTTATATATCAGTGATCTCATGACCTCTGTAGATGCCATATGCTAAATAAAAAATAAATAAAAACTAGTTCGGTAATGCTGCTCTCTGAGCTGGGTGGTTTTCTTACAGATGTTTCATTACCAAACTAGATAACCTCTGATGAACCTCATCAGAGGCTACCTAGTTTGGTGATGAAACATCTGCAAGAAAACCTCCCAGCTCAGAGAACACCAAGAACACCACAGGTTCGTGAAAACTTTCGAGTTTGTCTCTGCCTCCAGGTATACCAAACAGAATCAAGGCAGAGTTATTTAAGGTTTTTTTTCCCCTCATGCTTCCCATTTTCCCAAGTCTGAGTTTTCATTTTTCCTTCCTTGACAGATTCCTCCATCAGAACTGTCTCTACATACTTTTGCAACAAGCTGTATAACATTTCTCTGTTATTTTAACAAAACTCAGTGATGGCTTTTAACTGAATTCTTGAGCCATTTGATAATTGCATCGTGCTTGGCATTAAAGCTTGTTTGTCTATTTAGGTGGCCTTTAATTGATTGGGTGCTGTTCGAGTATTTGGCTAATGTGCCATCCATTGTGTTTTAATTGCTTTCTTTCACATTTCACTTTTTTCAGGTTATTTTTTTAAAATTATTATTGGATAATAAATTTTTGGATCATCATTTTTATTCTTTCATGGAAGGAATGGAAGTGATACTGGCCTTTATTACAGCGATTATATTTTCTTGAAAAAAATAATGGACGGCGCTGAAAAAGGGACTAGTCTGAAAGAGGTTCATTGGGAGAAAAAAATGTTTATCTTTATAACTTGACTTTACAAAGGAAAATTCAAGAACAGAAAAAAGAAAATGTTTGCCAAGCTTCTAATAACAATACTTAAAATTGAACAGTATATGTAAATTTGCTTTGAAAAGACAATTCAGTCTCCTATTTTTCTCATGAGATGAAAGGCTGTGCAGTAAGGGATACTATTTGTACAGTAAAAGTTAAAGAACCAAAAGGACAAAAATGAGTTTTCAAAAAATAAATACATCTAAAGAAGCGCTTTCTGAAATAAAGGACTGTCCTTTATCAAAGGACACATAGCCTTTGGAGAACTCACTTCTAGCTTCACTGAATGACAATGAACAGCTAGAGTGACACGCACAAAAAGAAAATGTGTTGACAGGTGATTCCTACTAAAACATGCCATGTTGCTTTTCAGCTACTAGATGGCACTAATAAGCTTTCAATTTGTGCTGTGCTCCTCTCAGTGTTTGAACTAATCTCAAGTAGTTATGTGGTCGTTTTCTTTATGACTGGGATTGCTGCAGGAACATTCTGTGCAGCACTGACTTTAGAGCGCTGTTGATCATTTAAAATCTATTGGGAGTTTCAAGAAAATAACATGCTATGATTCAGTGTCGTTAGCTTGTTGCGCTACTTCTGAATTCAATCTTAATGCTTGTTTATTACATTTGAAAGGCACAGACCTTAAGATAGAAGGGCAATGCTGATTTGATTTGAAAAATACTATGATTTATAATATGGCTTCTCTTTTATAAAAATACACTAAAATAACTTTTGAAGCTTGCTCCAATCAAGCCATCCATCTAGGTCTATCAAATTTGGGCTGACGTAAGGCCCAACCCCAAGATGACACAAGGCGATCCAATCAGGCCAAATTCTTTATTTGCTTACACCTAATGGACAGAAACCAAACCAAATCTATAAACTTCTAACCTATTATATGTATCCTGAGAGATTCTAGGGGCTGGTTACCCTGAACCTCTTCCTTTTCCCCCTATCCAGCTTGGGGCTGCACAGTCTCTTGAATCGAGCCTCTCTCTGGGAAAGCTCTGTGCTGCAAAATTCCCCTCCACTGTTTCTCCAGGTAGTCATCCCATCATTGCTGCTAAAATCTGGATGACCAATGAACATCAGCCAAGATCTTTCAGGCCTGATTTATGGGGTTGTGTAAGAAGTGTCTGAGAGATGAATAGGTAACAAGTGCCTTAGACATGAATAGAAAAGGCACATCAACATGGTTTTATAAATAGGCATATTATATCTCAGCTTCACATCTCCAGAAGATCACTAGGTGGCAGCAAACATTACTATTTTCTTTGTCCTTTTGCTGCCTCCTAGTGGTTTTTCAGAGTTTGTAGGTCAAACCTGATAGCCCTATTCCTTTGCTTTTACCAAGCAATTTATTGTCACTTTTGAAATAAATGGGTGAAGCATAAGCAAAATGTATCATGTGTGCACTGAAGGACTCTATATAAGATGCATATGATTATTAATCCTATTAAAAAGAAAAGATAATGTTCAAATTGACTCTGAGGTTTTTCTCAGGTTATGGCACTGTTTCTCAACCTTGGTAACTTTAAGATACGGGGACTTCAACTCCCAGAATTCCCCACCTAGCAGCTGGCTGAGGAATTCTAGGAGTTGAAGTCCACATATCAAGAAGATGTTTGAGAAACATTGGGCTAAGGAGTCAGCATAAATAACCAGTTTGAAATATTACTGGGTTGAAGCACTTTTAAATTCCATTTCAAATTCATCAGGCATATAAAGAAACACCATACAGGCTTCAAGCTTTGCTTTTTTAACGATGAAAAATGGATCTATAACTTCTATAGCTTTCATCCCAATAATGTCCTGATGATGTGATCTATATATTAAAGCACTGCAGCATGTTAAGCAGTGTCATTGATATTTGAACAAAAAGATAAATAAAAAGATAATTTCTTTGGAGAAATAAGCAAGCAAATAAGTACATGCAAATTAAGTCCATAAGATTAAACAACCAGATAAGTGTCATTCATTTGGTTACTCCTGAAGACTAGGATACATCAATCATTCCTCACAAAGTAAGTCCTCTCCTCATCAGTTAAACAGTGGTTTTCCAACGTGGGGCCCACCCCCACAGGGGGGCAATTTGATTTTTAATGGGGGTAATTGGAACCTTGTTTAAACCAAGTTCATGGCCTTTAGGCTTCCTCCACGGAGTAGGAGTTCACTTGTTGAATAGTAAGAATTATATGTCACGGGGGGAGGGGCAACAGGATTTTAGAGATGCTTAGGTGGGGCATGGCTAAAAAAAGGTTGGGAACCACTGAGTTAAACTTTACGTCTGCTTTCTTTCTTTGCTTTTTAGTATTTTGATCACATTTTTCATATGAATCAACAGGGCGACACAGCTTTAAAAACAGGGGAGGGGGGAGGCTAATACAATTTTCGATTAAATGATAGAATCCCGCTTTCCAGGTTAAAAAAAATAATATGTTCGTGTCATTCTGACACGACTCAGAAATCACTCTGCTGGGGTCCGTGTCTGAATTTTGCAATTTAAGAGGGATCTAGACAAATCGATCTGGGATTAAGGGAGGACAAGAAAGATAGTAACAATATAAAATCAAGCCTTGGAGGAAAGTTGCTTAGCCTGCTAAAAGAAAGCAGGAGCACATTCCTCAATTTCTTGGACAGAAGAGGGCAAATGCAGAGTCTTTGGAAGTGGAGCACCAAGTACACCAAAGAAAATAATATGAATTATAATGTCAATAACATTGATGGAGATATTACTAATGTAATACTAACTTTTTCTCTCTGGCACCAGGGGGCAGAGTAAAATGTAGTGAGCTTAAGCAATATGAAAATAGATTTTAGTGGAAAATTAGGAGGAAGGAGAAAATTACAGAAAAGGGGGAGCAGTTGTTTGGCAACCGAACAGCAAAGCAAATCTAAATGGAGATTTTCAAGCAAAGACTGCCAGGTATTGAAAGGCTGACTTGCAATGTTTTACTTTGGAACCTTTTGCATACAAAAGAAAAGGCAAGAAAAGGTAACATACAACACTGCTATCCAACCCAGATATTTTGGGGCAATTTAATGGAAGCAGACAGCTATCCCTATTTTTCCTTTTGGGTTAGTTACCTAGGGAATTCCAGTTCTACTTTTTTTTTTATTATCTCCAGGGCAAGAAAGCAAGGCTGAGATTTAGAAATGAAGTTTAGAAATGAAGGACAAAACAGAAGAAGTCATTTGGATCATGCATATCCAGTATGAAGAAGAAGAGAACATGGTTATACGGTTTGGGATGATGAGTGAATCCTTTCACTTATTCCAAGTACAAGACAGGTAAGGAAATCTGTTATCAGCCTTGCTGGGCGATTGATTCTATAGAAGTGGCTTGCCAGGTACAAGTACAAAAGCACAGTCAGTTCCTGTCCAGTTGCCAAAAAGTACATTATGAGGTAGTACACTCTGCCTCCAAAGGCACCAGCTGCAATGCCAGTGAAACATCAGGACACCAGGAACAAGTTATTAGGAACTGAAGCTGAGGGAAGAATCTAAAGTGAAGCAAAAAAAAATAAATAAATCTATATAATAAGCAAAAGCTACTATAATTGGATTTTTTTTTTTTTGCTTTAAAGCACAAACTGAAAAAATAATGCAGATAATAAAGAGATTGCCTCCTGAAGCGGAAGCCATATTTGACACTGTGGAAATAGTTTTTCCTCTAAGCTCAAAATCAAGAACTGTAGGTTGTCCTCGACTTATGACTACAATCGAGACAAGAACATCTCTTACCAAGCAAGGTGGTTGTTAAGTGGGTCACACCCAATTTTATGACCTTTTTTAGTATGGCTAAATGAATCACAAAGTGTTCTGCGCATGCGCAGAGGGTAAAAGAATCCAAATGGTGGCGTCCGGGCGGGTGGGCGAAGCCTACCGCTGCTGTCGCTACTGGCTCTCCAACAACCAGCAGGCACGCCCGAACCGGGAGCATTTCACCCCTGATCACATGGTTCTTAACTGAATCCAACTTCCTCCATTGATTTTGTTAATCAGAAGCCAGCTGGGAAGGTCACAAATAAAGATCATGTTGTCAGGGTTCTGACCAATGCCCTAATAAAAGCAGGAGCCTCAAGCCAGTTTTCAAGAAAAATCCAGTTATTTATTAGGAACGCCATGTTGGCATGGACCTAGTGAAGCCAGCTCTGATCCCACTCAGTTTGTGCCTTGCCTCTGACCCTGTTTCCCCCTCACCGCAAGGTGTGTCATCGGTCACATTCCCCAATGAAGCAATTTTGCGGGTCGTAGAAGTGACTCCCTCCAGCCATTACTGGTTTCTGTGGAGATGGCCTTGAGTTTGGCCAGCTAGGATGTGCGTTGTTTTGACTGAGGTGCAAATTCCTCGATGCAGCTGCAAGGCTCAATCGCCCCATCCCCCTGCCTATGGCAACTCCGGAAAGCTTCGTGAGTTGACACATGTGACCCAAAGACACTGAAAGTGTCATAAACACACCCCAATTGCCAAGTGCCAGAATCTTAATTACGTGTACACAGGGATGCTGCCATGGTTGAAAATGTGAGGACAGATCTTAAGTCACTTTTTTCAGTGCTGTTGTAACTTTGAACAGTTGCTAAACAAATGGTTGTAAGTCGAGGACTTCCTGTATATCCAAACAAACAAACCATGGGAGCTAACAGGGCTTAGCTGTGTTTCAAAACCAAAACTCTTACGAAACACACTTTCCTTCCAATCCCAAAAGAAATCTCTATTTTCTCTCCGGAAAATATAAATGCCACGCGAATCAACCGTGCCAGACTCCCATTGAAGCGCCTAGCATCTATTTGCCTTTCTAAACCTGTCTGTTGATCACAAAGAGACCTTCCGAGGAATGGGAGAGACCCCACTCTCATACCTTTTCATTCTGCAGAATCCCAGATGTTTTATGATACTTTGAATTCCCAGGCAGATGGAGCACTTAAAGATTAAACAGAGGAGACGTGGAAAGGGGGAGGAGGATCCAGATGTATGGTAATCCTAGATTGTATTAGATGGCACACTGTGCCTTTTGCACACTCCAAGGTGAATTTGGGAAAGCAAGACTTGCAATAAATCACACACGCACACAAAAATTATAACAACTTCTTGAACCTCCTGAATATTTAATGAATAAAATGTAACCAGAGACATAGCAATGAGGCAGATTATGGATGGATCAAATTGCCGTATTAGATTTCACTCCATTTTTCATGTTTATAAATTGAAGTTTGGCTCATTTGTATGAAATTGAATGAAAATCTATGTGGATTATTATATTCTTACCGCCTTGTATATACCATTGTACATTATATGCATTATTGTAATGTACACATATTTCCTATTCCATCATCTATTATATTTATTATCTATTATCGTCTACTATATTTCACCAATATATGCTTTCTGTATATATTTTTAATTGGAAGACTACATAACCAAAACTTTAAGAGTCCAAATATTAAAGAATAATTCCATTCCATTTCAGATGGAAGTCTGAATTAGCTAGTTCACTTTAAAATGTGATCCAATTGAATCCCTTTCCTCCTATTTCTGATAACAATACCAGATACATTTAACTAATTTTGGAGCATAGGACAATTTTATCTGAAATCTGAAAGTCTGCCACAGGTTTGATTTGTAGAATTCAGTTAAAACAAAATGTCTTTACACAACATACAATTACTAAATCTATTAAACTGGCATATTTGAACATTTCCTATTCAAACAATTAACTAAAATGCTGCCAAGAATACAGCTGACTTAATTTTACATTTAAAACCAAATCAGGATTATTATACAATAATATATTAGGCAAGCTGAATGTCAGCACAAGAACATTGAACCTTTCTTGTTGCAAGACATATAATTATTGAATTATTTTTTCCTCAGAATAAACTTTAAAAGAATAGAGACTCACGGTCAACCTATATTTCACATGTTTTCACATTTCAGTGGGGCAGAATGCACTAGGAGCTGCCCTACTAACTCTTGTCTAAACAGGTTATTGGTGCGCAGGAGAAATTATAACTGGGATTTATCTGAAGACTCCAAAATTATTCTTTACTCCATTATGTTAATGTGTGGGGGTGAAGAGCAGCAAAATCTGACACTGAAGTAGAAGAAAATGACTAGGCTAGAAACAATACTTATTGTGTTTATGGCAAACTGGATTGGCTGGAAGATTTAAACAGGATAGTAGTTATTTATAGCCACAGTTAAAAACCTATCTGTTGTTGCGGTAATTTTAGGCTTTTCATCTGCAAGTAAAATTTTGATATGCTCAGATGTATTTTTTCCTTGTTTAGATTTTAAAATAGACTGGATGACTTCTTGCTGAGGACTCTTATAACATTCACAATACAATACTTTTTTTCCTTTTTAAATGTTTAACTATGGTTATAAAACCAAGCTTTTTAGTAACATATCAGTAAGTTGGGGTTTTAAGTGTATTATGTAATGTTTATTAAACATTTTACTTGCTAAATTGTTATGTCTAATACCAAGTTTAGATTGCATTTGTATCTTGTTTTTGGCCTTCTGGCTATAAATAAAATTGACTGAAGTTTGAAATAGTTATTTCTAGACCAAAATAGTTACAGCACATTTAAGATGGATGTGCACATTTTGTTAAGCCATACAATAAGCACGTTGGGGTATGGTGTGGTATTCTATGAGCTCGCTCACTGAGCTTTATAAATCCTGCTTTATGGTTTAATAAATTGTAGGAGGCCAGCAAGTCTGGTTTATAAACATGGTTTATAGCTTATCGTGTTTTCTGAATCAGCCACTGTGATTTATTCAGCAATCTATCAGTTAAATAAACTAGGCTTAGCATGATGTGTGAACCAAACTCAATCACTCTCCTTTCTTTCTGAATGAAAAGATGGCAGTTTGTGATTTGCTCATTCAGAATTAAGAATGTGTAGGATATATTTTTAGCATGATAGTCAAAATTGTGTAAATATCTCTTTAGTCACTTGCCCCTTAGACAAAAGGTATTTTTAAAAAATGAGTTCAGTGATTGTGTCTATGGAGATTCTCAGTCATCCAGGTCATGGTTTTTTTTTCTTTGAAGATATTTCACTTCTCATCCAAGGAGCTTCTTCAGCTCTGACTGGATGGTGGGGAATGGAAGTCAGAGCTGAAGAAGCTTCTTGGATGAGAAACAAAATGTCTTCAAAGAAAAACCAGAAAGTCTCCAGGGTATGAATCCAGCTAAGGGTACCACTCTTCACTTATTCCAACGTATTTCCACAAACAAAGTTGTAGTGAGTGAGTTGGACAGCCATATAAATTTTCTTAATAAATAATAAATAAAATATGCCCAGTGGAGGTCAGGGTCTAGCACTAGCTGACACCCCAGGGTAGCAATAGTGGGGTGGCTGTGGTCATCCAAGTTACCTTGTGGGCATCCAGGGGCCTTGCTCCTTAGATTGCCAGGTACATATCTGAAATAAAGGAGGAAATGTGATGGAGGCGACGATGGACACTTACGTTGGTTTGGATGCCTCAGCCTGGTCAGTCTGTAGTTTTTCTCCTCCTTCCACTTCCATAGTGCAATAAACAATCCGGTTGGGTGCTAAGGATTTGAGACCCTGAACTTCCATGATGACAACCTAAAGGAGAGGGAGGGAGGGAGGGAGAGGGAGAGGGAGAGGGAGANAGAATTAAGCACAAGTTATAATGCTTTGAGGAAAGCATCTAAAAATCTACCATTGAGTTCCTCAGTGTTTCTTACCCCTACATGTGTTCCTAGACTGTGCTATCCATCTACCATTTTTCCTATTAAAAATCCATGCAATGGTTAAACATGGTGGTAGCTTGGTTCAGGGTTTATGGACGGACCAAGGATAAGTTAGCTGTCTATATTCCTTACATCTCAAATGCTAAAAATATAAAAACGTTGTGATTCCATTTTAAGTTCTGATTGCCAAGACATCGATCACTGAGCTGCTTTAAAATTATATTCATGTTACCCAAATTTTACAAAGGTTATTTTACAATACACCTTTCTATTTATTTGATGAAAACTAGATGTTACCTCCAGGGAGAAAGATAGCACAACATCTGATTTGGAGAGCTGGTTTTCGTTCTCTTCTCCCAAGTCAATGATGGAAGTGTTGTGGCTGCGTTTTAGTTTTTGTAACTTGAACTCGGAGCCCCCTTTGGACACTGGCATGCTTTCCAGGTTTGCCATGAGTAAATTGACCGATGACTTCAACTCTTCAATGAACATGTTTTCCATTTCTTTGGACACAAATTTAGGAAATTTACGCTCCTGGGATGGAAAGCAAAGTAAAAAAAAAACAAAAACAAGAGTATATGATTGACAGGATTGCATATATTTATACATACTGAATTCAATTCTCCAATAGGCATTTGTAGTGGCAAGGCGGAAGGCTATTGTTTATTTTGAGGCCTTTAGTGACTTGTCTTGATTTCTCCTATAAGAAAAGTTTAGATAAGTTAAGAGCGCATTCTGAGCTGACCTGCTTATTTTTTTAATTCTTGTTTACTGAATAAAGGAGAAGGGGGAAATCTTCATGTAGCTTCAAAGCTGTGAAAGTCTCGATTCCTATCCCAGAGTCATGTGCCATCCAGTCAAGGCCAGCTCTGACCATAGCAGAACTGTGAGGTCATGGTGCCAGCTTTTGATTAAAAAAAAAATTGGCGCTGTTGTTGTGGGGCACTTCAGCATAGAACCTAGTGTTGGGTACTGTGGAAATTGGCCACCCTAGGGGTACCTCTGTTGTCGCTATTAAGAGCTCCTGTGTTGTGGCTTGCCCGAGTCCCGCGCAGCTGCTCATGGATCCGGAAGACCAAGAACCGACCATGGGGTGGCAATATCATTCTGTATCTCCGGCACCTGAGTCCAAGACCGAAGAGGACGCAGTGCCAGAGGACGATAACCAACCAGGGCCTTCTGCACCTCCCCAGAAGGAGATGAGTGACTCCAGTGGAGAGGAGGAGCCTCTGATTGATGCTAGGGCACGCAGGGCAGCTAGCAGGCAAGAGTGGCTCTGCAGGAGGAGGTCTCCTCACCTGTAAACCTGCAGGCTGATGGGCCACGCCCTAAGACTATTTAAGGTTTCAGAAAAGCTGAAACCGATTGCTAGAGACAACTCATTATTTTCCTGGCTGGCTGCGTGAGGCTCCGCCTACCCGTCCAGATGCCGCTATTTAGGTTTTTTTTACCCTCTGCGCATGCGCAAAGCATTCTGCGCATGCGCAGAGGGTAGAAGAACTCAAATGGCGGCGTCCGGGCTACCAGCTGTCCGGCGACCTGCAGCACAGCCGAACCGGGACCTTTTCACCCCTGCAGTGACGGTGGCACCAAAATGGCGGGCAAACGCGCACGGCGACCCCTGTGAAATGGTTCTTTCACCTGTAAACCTGCAGGCTGATGGGCCATGCCCTAAGACTATTTAAGGTTTCAGAAAAGCTGAAACCATCGCTGAAGACAACACAATTATTTTCCTGGCTGATGTCAGAACTTTGGATATCTTAGTTGGAATTACTCCAGTGTGGGCTCTTGGCCAACTCCAGTAAGTGAAGATAAGTTGGGACTTAATGACCTGTTTGCATTTTTGTATTTTGACTCCTGGCCAAAGTGTTCTTTGATTCTCAACAAGAACTGTGTTGGAAAAACTTTAGCAAACTTACTAATAAGCTGCATTATTATTAGTAAAGTCTTATTTGTTTTGTAAACAGTGTGTGTGTGTCATTTTTCTGGGGGCTTGCCATGCTGGGTCACAACATCCTGACAGGCCTGTAAGAGATATGAGTATTATCTTGCTTGGTATATATGCTTTATAAAATTTGTTTCCTTGAGCTAATCACAAAGCTTAAAATCCCTTTATTCACTGATGTGCTTAATGTGTTTGGATCCAAAAATTGCTTGGGCCATCTGATCACTGCCCTGATGCTTGGCAAAACAGCATTAAACCTAAAATGCAATAGCAAAAATAAATCAAAAGCCAGCTCTTCCAATCATTGCATAAAGGAAGCTCTTAACGAAAGATCTTTGAATGTTAATGAGCATTTTATAAGATGGTTCTAAGCATCTAGCCAGAGCAGGGATATCCACAAAGTGGCTGACAGTTGTGTCAGTGTATTCAAAGTCCCGTTGGTGTTTTTATGTGTGCTGTGCTACAACGTCAACCCCACAATCATGGTTAACATCTTGACTTTGTACCACATTCTGCACACAATCCTGAACCAGAGGATAGAATGTTTTGGTAGCAAGATGGACTTCAAGTTGTACATTAGGGATATTACTGCAGAATTGCTCTCCATATAAAAATGATCTGTACTGATGGCCGCACACATTACTGGGAAAATAGTTCAGCATCATCTCCTGTTTTTGGCTTTGGGCTCCCAAAACCTATGCTTTGCAGCTAGAGTGCATCAACACTTTTTGTTACATGTGTAGATGAGGTCATAGGGAGCTTATGATTTTAGGTAGGAAGATTTAAAGAATAGGTGCCTGTGAAAGTCTCGATTCCGTCCCCAAAGTCGTACTCTACACTTCATAGGTTCAACTTTAGTAAATACAGGTAGCCCTTGACTTATGACGTTATGAGAGACCCCCAAAAAGTATTTATGACCCTGGTTCTGAAGTTTTGATGGCTGGGCCCTCCATGGTCCCGTGACAGAATTTCAGGCGCTCAGCAACCAGGCCACTTTTACAGCAGTTTACAATATCAACAAGAGTGTGATTTACTTTTTTGCTGAAAACAAGTGTTCACTTTGAGTTTTCGGCAAAAATGCCCCATAGAATAGAAGAGAATGGAATTCTTTATTAGCCAAGTGTGATTGGACACACAAGGAATTTGTCTTTGGTGCATATGCTCTCAGTGTACATAAAAAAAAAGACAAAATACATTCGTCAAGAATCATACACTTAATGATAGTCATAGGGTACAAATAAGCAATCAGGAAACAATCAATATCACAACAAGGATATATTCATAAGTAGGAGGAGATAGGTAATAGGAAGGATGAGAAGAATAATAGTAATACATTCTTAGTAAATAGTTTGACAGTGTTGTGGAAATTATTTGTTTAGTAGAGTGATGGTGTTCGGGAAAAAATTGTTCTTGTGTCTAGTTGTCTTGGTGTGCAGTGCTCTATAGCGTCGTTTTGAGGGTAGGAGTTGAAACAATTTATGTCCAGGACCCACCGTATTCATTTAATGACCACTGCATGTGATTACCTGCTTTACAATCATCATGACTTACAACTGTAATTGGCAGACTCCATTATGGTCAGAAGTCAAGGACTACCTGTAAGAGTAAGTGGAGTAAACTGCATGCTGTGATCTCAAGGCATGGAGGAACAGGTAGAAGCTGGTTATAGGTATGGCTAGAACTTCAAAAGAAATTAAAATCCTTAGAAAATGGGTCAATGTTGGCCCATGCATAGGGGTGAGACAGATGGCTGCAGGGTTGATTTGTACAAAAGAAAACCAGCAATTTAAAATATTACTAGTTAATACTGAAAGAATTGCACAAAGAACAGTAATAATTTGTTGTGATGAAGGTCTTAATTTGTTGTGATGAAGCTCTTTTTTTGAAACAAAAAAAGCCCAGACTGTGCTATACTATATTTTCTGATAGATTCTATATACCCTTTCCTTAACACTATTTAATTGAATGGTAGCAAGCTACTGTGTTGTATTATCTAAAGTGCAAGATTTCCAGGGTTCAAATCCAGAAGAAGGTCTGAACCCCATGGTATAAGATCTACCAATTCCACCATTCATGTCTGATGTTACCCAAGAATGATGAAACTGGTCACGTACAGTTTGCTGGTGATCAATGAAAACAAAAGCTTTAGCCATTTACTTGAAGATGTGGGAATTTCAATTCCCCAAATTTCCCTCAAGAAGTCACACAGCTTCAAGCTGCCAAGGTTGAGAAACACTGCTCTAAAGAATAAGCCAGAAAAGTTGTGGGATCTGGCTTGATCTCTGATGTTTGCCTAAAGGAGCTCCTGCATGTACATGTAGTTTGCATCGGATCCCCCTTGTATGAAAATATCTCTCCTATTGTCTCTTGCATATGGAGTGGTGCGGTGGCCTAGAGGTGGAGCTCTCCCCTCACCATCAGGAGGCTGTGAGTTCGATCCTAGGTAGAGGCAGATATTTCTCTCTCTGAGCACAGTGAGAATATGTCTGCTGAATGAAGCTCCGCATTGGTGACAGGAAAGGCATCCAGCCAGTAAACACTCAGCTCCATTCAGTTGCCCAGACTCCACCCCGCAAGGGATTATGGGATCGTTAAAAGAAGATGATTGCCTCTTGCATATGAAAGCTCTTCTAATGCCCACCAGGTACATGGAGAAGACGGAGAGGAGAAGCTTTTGCTTTTTAAGGCACAGAAGCATTCAGCTTAAGTTTCGCAGCGTTCAAGGGGAGAGTTTGAATATTTAAGTCGTTGCAGAAAGAAGACCGTTCTTGATATTGAATCTGCCCTTAAGCCAGCAGATTTGACATGAGTATTACAAGATGATGAGCATGAGGATCAAAGTAGTCAAGTCCTGCCTAGAAATAAAACAAGCAAGAAGAGCAAATGACCACAGTATGTGAGGCTAAAATCCCAGACATCGCACAAAGCTGCACTGAATACGATGCTGCACCAGGGAACTGCAGAGTTTCTTTACCTTGTTTAGTCCTTTATTGCAACTGTGCAATAAAAGCCTTTCTTTTTGTACAATAATATTCACAAAGAGCTATAAAACACCAAGGGATCCTAGAAAGACAATGTCAGAACTGCCACCTCGCACTCGCCTTACTATTTTGCTTTGGTGCCAGTCTGCCATGAGCTAAGGGGGGAGGGAAACTGAATGGGAGGTGGGAGGAAGACTCTGCTACTGCCAGTGCCGGCCGCAGACACAAATTTGAGGACAACCGCCTGCTAAGGAAGGTAGCTGCATACAAAGGGTGACCGTTCCAACAACATCTAGTTTGAATATGATTGGACAATCAAGGACAATGGCGGGGAGGATCCTGGAAGTGGGGAATTGTGCTTGGGAATTTGGTGCGCGAACCTTAGATCTGGCTTTGCCTTATTGTACTTCACTTGACCTTTAGTAAAGTATACCTTTTTCATAAAATGGACTCATGGATCATTCTTGCCTAAGGTTCAAGTCGAGACAGGTGTGACATGAAACCAGATCTAAGGCCTGACCAACTCTTTCACCAAGAAATCCATTTGGATCTTTGATGAGCATTCTCTGTCCTCTTTCCCATAATCAGCTGCTGGAGAAACAGTATTTAAAAAGGTTATTCTTGGGGAATTATGTGTGCTCCACCCCACTTCTGCTGCATGCATACCTCCTTTCATTGTCTCCCATCTTGAAGGGTAGAAAAAAGAGAAAAAAGAGAGAAAAAAGATGACTGGTCCTGCTCAAGACAGACTACAGGTAGTCCTTGACTTACGACCATGATTGAGCCCAAAATTTCTCTTGCTAAGCGAGACAGTTGTTAAGTGTGTTTTGTCCCATTTTACATCCTTTTTTTGCCACAATTGTTAAGTGAATCACTGCATTTGTTAATCTAGATACATGGTTGCAAGTGAACCTGGCTTCCCCAGTAACTTTGCTTGTCAGAAGGTCACAAAAGGGGATCACATGACCCCGGGACACCCCAATCATCATAAATATGAACCAAGCATATTTGCCAAGCAACCAAATTTTGATTACAACCCATGGCTATGGGTTGTTAAAGGTGAAAAATGGTCCTAAATCATTTTTTTCAGTGCTGTTGTAACTTCGAACGGTCCTAAATGAATGGTTGTAGGTCAAGGACTACCTGCATTTTAAAAAAGGGCTTTTGAGCATCTATGTCTGAGGCCAATCTCTTAGCCCAAGAGTTTAAGAATCCTTTAACTGAAACCAATCCCTCCAGTAATTCTACTCACCTCTCACTCAATAGCTGTTATGTCTCATTTTACATCCTGTCTAGTTTTCAACACGAGGCATAAAATCCTCTTTCTACTGATCAGTCTTTAACTTATGGAAATGTGCCCAGGGCCAGAAAATTAAATGCTTCCTCCAAGCAAAATTTTGTTGTAATGAATGGGCAGTACATAGCCCAAATGTCTCCGCTGGGGCACTTTGAGAAATAGTTAAGTTGTGACAGGAAGGCTGCGGAACAGATTCCTCATTAAAAGGTTATTTAGAAAATGAGGAACAGTCCAAGCCTGCAACACTTTTAATGACTGATATAAATTCATGATCTCCTGCATAATGTGCAAGACAAGAAAATTTAAGCTCATGGGAGAAAACATTTATTTATTCTTAGGTACAAAATTTCTTACCATAGATTGTAAGTACCAGATCCAGGTTGATTGGCCATTAAATGGCATCAACATATACAGAAAAACTCATTTTTTGCTACCATCAGTGTTCTTCTGGCCTTTTGCCAGCCAGACATAATGTGTCTACTTATTGGATCATATAATTTACATATTTTACAACCTGTTGGGGTCTTCTTGTCCAAGCAATACCAAGCTTGACTATGTGAACTCTTATTGTTAAGAAGTAATCTAATTTAAAGGCCTTTCTTTTGGTACATTACTTGGACGGCACCTTATTACTGCTAAAAAGAATACATTGATTGCAGCTGCCAAAAAAACCAACAGAGTCCTAGGCTGCATTAACAGAGGGATAGAATCAAGATCACATGAAATTCTAGTAGCGCTTTACAAAGCCTTAGTAAGACCGCACTTGGAATATGGCATCCAGTTTTGGTCACCACAATATTAAAAAAAAATGCAGAAACTCTAGAAAGAGTACAGAGAAGAGCAACAAAGATGTTTATGGGACTGGAGGCTAAAATATATGAAGAACAGTTGCAGAAATTGGGTATGTCCGATTTAATGAAAAGAAAGACTAGGGGCGACCTGATAGCAGTGTTCCAATATTTGAGGGGCTGCCACAAAGAAGAGGGTTTCAACCTATTCTCCAAACCACCTGAAGGCAGGACAAGAAACAATGGATGGAATATAATCAAGGAGAGAAACCTAGAACTAAGGAGAAATTTCCTGTCAGTGAGAACAATTTATTAGTGGAATGGTTTGCCTCCAGAAGTTATGGATGTTCCAACACTGGAGGTTTTTAAGAAGAGATTGGGCAACTATTTGTCCAGAAAGACATAGGGTCTTCTGCTTGTGCAAGGGGTTGGACTAGAAGACCTCCAAGGTCCCTTCCAACTCTGTTATTCTCAAAAGATTTATTATAAATGTGTAAAATAATTTTCTTCCACATCAACATCCCTCATCAAGTTGTCCTTATTGAGCGCAAAATGAGGCATGTTGCTTAATGTTCCTTAAGGAATGTGGAGATCAAAAGCAATTGTCACTCTTTCTTCTGCATTGGTCAGATTGCAATTAGAAGAATGCATCCAGTTCTGTGCACTGTTTTTTATGTAGGGCAATGGCAAGCTGGAATATGCTCAAAAGAGAGCATATTTTTTCCAGTGATTTATTAATATTGTTTTTAAATTGTGGCAAAATGTTAACTTAAACACATAAAACTATGGCAGAAGACAGTAATTTTACTTCACTTTATTATTTGGTTAAAGTTCTATTCCAGCTTTCTTTCTTGGACTCATAATAGCATACAGTATGTAGCATTTCTACCTCAAATTTCATCATCACCACAGTCTTGCGTAGTTGACTACACTGTGTGCACAATTATTAGGCAAGCTGTATTTTGGAGGATTAATTTTATTATTGAACAGCTACTGTGCTCTCGGTCAATCCAAAATGTTAATAAACCTCAAACCTGAATATTTAAGACAGTAAAAGTGAGGTTATGGCTTTCTTAGGAGAATATCTATGTGTGCACAATTATTGGGCAACTATTAGTGTGCAGAATTATTATGCAACAAAATGAAAAATGAAAATTTTCCCATCTCACTCATTTATTTTCATCTGTTAAAGTGAGCATAATAAACAAACAACTCAAAATTGACAAATAAACATTTCTGACATTTCAAAATAACAAGCAGTGACCAATATAGCCACCCTTCTTTTCAATAACAGTCATAAGCCTTCCATTCATGGAGTCTGTCAGTTTCGTGATCTGTTGACTATCAACTTTTTGTACAGCAGCAACCACAACCTCCCAGACACTGTTCAGAGAGGTGTATTGTTTTCCTTTACCATAAATCTCCTGTTTAATAAGAGCCCACAAGTTCTCAATAGGGTGAGGGTCAGGTGAGGAAAGGGGGGGGCATGTCATTATTCTTTCTGCTTTAAAG
>QLTV01003646.1:2983477-2998477 GCA_003457575.1 Thermophis baileyi
ACCGCATGCACAGTGCTGGAAGTCACCTTCTGAGCATGCTCAGAAAAAATAAAAATAAAATAAATAAAGCCAAAAAAAGATGGCGACCGCATGCACAGTGCTGGAAGTCACCTTCTGAGCATGCTCAGAAAAAAACAAAACAAAAAAAAGATGGCGGCCCCCACGGACTGGCAACCACCGATCCGGTTCTGATGAAGTCACTAGCAGGTAGCTACCGGTTCGGGTGAACCGGTAGGAACCCACCCCTGCACTTAAGGCACAGTCAAGTTGTGGATGAGAAGTCCTGGCAGTGAGAGTAAAATGCCAGAGTAGTATGTCAGACATATTATCTATATTTTAAATGTTTTCCAAGGGAGAAGGAGAAGGAGAAAGAGAGGAAGAAGAAAAAGACGGAGGAGGAAGAGGAGAAACAGGAGAAACAGGAGCAGGAGGAGAAAGAGAAGGAGGATGGAGGAAAAGGAGAACGAGAGATTCTGTCAATGGGATAGTTTTTTAGCCATGCTTCATGGTCTACAGGGATACTGTCCTCCTGGTTTCAAGGGCATCATCTTTAATTATTGGCGAATGTCTGCCTTAAAAAGAAAGCAGGATGAGAAGCATTATGTCATCATGTAATCCAGGATTACATATCCCCATCTGAAAGGCTCAATTAGAAATACACTATAGCATAACATTACGGGTACCTCCTTGGAGCATTGCCACAGTTCCATTTTGACTCAGGATTTAGACTAATGGAAATGTTTTCCCCCCAGGATTAAAACGAAAGCAGGGAAGAAAGGTCAGGAGGAAAAAAAAAACCCACAGGCATCCATAATTGCTTAAAACTTCAGCAAGTTTTGTTCTCTACTCACTTTTTAAAGTTACAGATGTGTACCTTCCCTTTGACAATCTTTCCTTGATATGCCTGAAGGTAAATATTAGCACTCAGACTTTGAAAGGGAAATTAATCCCAATCTTTCAGACAAAAGCTGTCCCTAAGAATGATGACAATCTTGCAAATGGAAAATTAGACTATTCATACTGCATGTGATTAAGGCTCAAGCTTTAATTGGACTAATGGATAGATATAATGATTTGCTTAACAAGAAAGCAGCTATTTTAACTGCTGATACTAATATTGTTCATAGCTAGAGTTTTGAATTATCGTTTTCCTCTTTATTTTTTAATAATAATAATAACAATAAAAATCATACACTTAATGACCCATTTGAAATTATGATGGGCTGAGAACAGGTGCTTTATAAAGCATTTTTGGCTGTTGTAAAATAATGTGACATCCTCTGGCATGCCCACCCCTGTGGTCATGTGACTGAATTTCACCAGTTACCTGGCAACTGGTTTGCCTTTACAACAGTTTACAATGTCCCATGGTCTCGTGACCACAATTTGTGCTTAATTTTTTTTTTGGCAGTTTCTGGCAAAAAATGCTCATTCAGAAGAATGTGTTTGGGCTTACGACTGTGGTGTTTGCTTAATAACTGCAGATTCACTTAACTACCAAAATGATTTGCTTAACCACCTCGATAAAAAATATCATAAAATTGGATTGGGTTATGTGGATGACTCAACTTGCAACTGTAATAATTTATGACTGGAAATCCGGTCCCAATTGCGGCCATAAGTTGAAGACTACCTGTATAATGAAACTACAATGATATACTCTCAGATATCAAGAAAAGCATCTCAGGAAGGTAGAGATTATTTTAAAATTCTTTTATTCTACATGGATTAACAAAAAAAAAGGCACAAAAAGAAAAGAAACAAGGATGTTTGTGGTTGAATTGTAATTTACCCTATATTTTGTTTATTCAAGCTTTGGTAATATAAATGCAAAAAATACTGATTAATCAGTCAATCAGTTGAAAAAGAGATGATTAATATTGGTAAAGTCTTTAATATACGATGGCCAAATATTGCTAAATTATAAAGAGTGAAGCTATAAATCATCCTCACCACTTGAAATAGCATGGATTAAAAACAAATTATTTTATGGAAAACAATTCACTTGAATAATCTCATTATATTCTTATGCTTCCTGAAAATGTAGTGTAGTACTTAAGGTGCTAGACCTGAATGAGGGGAATTGAGGGAAAGACTCCATTCAGTTGCAGCTCAACCCTTGCTTGACCAGTAGACCCTATACCAGTGGTGAGTTGCTACTGGTTCGCCCCGGTTCGGGTGAAACAGTAACGGTGGTGGCGGGAGGCTCCTCCTACCTGCCTGGACATCATCACGGATGATCTGTGCACATCTCCGAACCGGTAGCAAAGGTAAGTGAAACCCATTACTGCCCTATACCATTCCAGTCCAATCTCTTCTTAAAAACCTCCAATAATGGAGCACCCATAACTTCTGGAGGCAAGCAATTCCACTAATTAATTGCTCTTACGGACAAGAAATTTCACTTTAATTCTAAGTTGGATCTCTCTTTGATAAGCTTCCATCCATTACTTCATGTCCTGCCTTCAGGTGTTTTATAGAACAGGTCAAACCCCTCTTTTCTGTGGCAGCACCGCACATATTGGAAGACTGCTACCATGTCACCCCTAGTCCTTCTCTTTGTTAGACATACACATACCCACTTCCTACAACCATAAGGGAAGAAAGAACAATAGTATGAAAGTATTCTTTTTAATTTAATGTTATTTATTTGAACAGTTAATCCTTGCTTTCTGTGATGTTCAGTCCAACATAGAGCGCTGGAGCTATTTTGTAAAAGGCAATACCAAATGCCAGCAACCATTCTCTCAAGAGTGTCCTTGACATGTTCTCAAATTCTAATGTGTTCACTAGCCCATGAAAACACCGGAGAATTTTGTAGCGGTAAAAAAAAACACAACACAAAACCCTATTTATGCAAAAATCACAGATCTAGACAACAGGAATCCCACACAAGAAAAAGAAATATTTTGCTTCAAAATTATCCAGTTGTCAGCACAATCAAAGTAAGTTTTGGGAGAAACCTATTAATAATGTTTTCCATTTGTTTTCTGATATAATAAGTTCCCAGTGGCCACCCATTCCAATTGCTTCATTTAGTTTAGCTAATGATAGAGTTTGTCTGGGACACAGCAGGGAATGCAAATCTCTCTCTCTCTCTCTCTCTCTCTCTCTATAATTTTGTACGCAATACCTAGGTCTCACCGCAAGCAACGCAGTTCTAAGTTATCCAAACCAAGAATTTCGAGCCTAGTATTAGGTTTAGATTAGTTTCCATCCATTGCTTCTTGTCCTGCCTTCAGGTGTTTTGGAGAAAAGGTTAACCCCCTCTTTCTTGTGGCAGCCCCTCAAATATTGGAACACTGCTATCATGTTACCCCTAGTCCTTCTTTTCATTAAACTAGACATACCCAATTCCAGAAACCATTATTCAGGGCCTGCTTCTATTTTGATATTCAGTGCCTTTGAGGGCTCATCATAGGCAACATTTTGGTTCGATGCATTTATGCCATTTTAAAAACATGGCGCAAGTAGCGATTTCTGCAAGAAGAATGCGTATTGGGAAAGCTTGTCTCTGGAACCATGTCTCAGCAGTGAAGCACTTGACTCTTGAAGCACAACATTGTCAAACTGTTGTTCTTTGGCAGAAGTTTAAAATTAAGAGGGGTGAGGAGACCTAAATGGTGCCAACTTTTAGCTTTCCAAAAGTGTTTCTGAGTGCCAAAGGGGTCCCAATGTTTTGTTTGGAAGGAATGATCATCTGCACTCCCCAAACGCACAAATGTAAGGAGTCATGTTTCTGTGAGATGGGCGGCATACATATAATTAAAAATAAAATGAAAATGGCTTTCCCTCTTTTGTGCTATATTTTATTGAAAGAGGAAGAGGAAGATATTTTGTATCTTTCCATCTTTTTCTTTCTTTTTGTCTTAAAGTGATGCCAATGTTTATTCTTCCATTTGCCTTTTCTCAGCATATCCACATGCATAAATGTTTCCGGCTCAGTATTGTTATTGATTGGAAACATGCGGAAGAGGCCTTCATCCTGCAGTGGACAGACAATGGCTAAAATGATGATGATGATGATGATGACATGTTTCCAGTGGAATATGCAAGAGAAGCAGATGTGTGTGTATGTGTGTGTCTCCCTCCCTCCCTCTCTATTGCATCAGGAATATGCATAAAGTAGTGTTCCGTAGTGTTTTCATAAAGAATCCATCCTGCTTAGCTGTGTAGCAAGCTGCCTTCTGCAACAAATAAGGGCATTCACCCCAATGAAGGGCATTCACTCTGTCTGGGACTGGAGAATTGAAGTCTGCCGTTATTAAATTTTCTTTATTTTTTCAGCAACCATCCTCCTTATTCATCTATTTAACTGTCAAAGACTGAAGTATTAATATGCAAAAGCCATGAGACGGAGCTATTCGTGGTAGTATTAAAGAAAATTTGGGAAGAGCCAGTGCTGTTTTTCCTTAGTTACTAAAATCTTATTTCACACTTCAGAGATTTCAGTCTTCCTCTGCCCGGGAGTACCAGAATAAACATATTCCCTGAGCTCAAGCAATTGGTCTCTCTTTCCAAAATGGTAAGAATTAAAAAAAAAGGAAAAGGGTGGCGGGGGTGGGGGGGAGGAAGCAGCTTTATGCTATAAATTTGTCATTCTGTTTGTAGAACATATGTTTTTAGGAAGCTGCATCTTCGAATATGTCATATCTGGATATTCCTGATAACTATGTTTACTTGGAAGGCATTCTCCTCACTTGTCATTCATTCATTCAAATTTTGGTTCTTCGTATGAGTCAAGCTGTGGTAAATGACTACAGCAGATACTCTGCATGTTGGAGGTTCTCTGTTTTCTAACACCTCAAGGAAAAGTTGGGAAAAAACATTTGAAATACTAAAAAGTGTTCCTTGTCATTGGTTTCATTCATGTTATTGCAACCTCCTGTGGAGAAATACTGGTAATCCTTGAGTTACAACAATTCATTTAGTGACAGTTAGAAGTTACAATGACACTGAAAAAAGGGACTTATGACCATTTCTCACACCTTCAACCGTTGCAGCATCCCCATGGTCACATGATCAAAATTCAGACACTTGGCAACTGACTCATGTGAGGGGTCATGTGATCACCTTTTGTGACTTTTGTGACAAGCAAAGTCAATGCAGAAGCCAGATTCACTGAACAACCGTGTTACTAACTTAACAACTGTAGTGATTCACTTAACAATTGGGGCAAGAAAAGTTGTAAAATGGAGCAAAAGTCTCTTAACAACTGTCTCACTTAGTGACATACATTTTGGGCTCAATTGTGGTCATAAGTCGAGGACTCCCTGTATAGTAAAAATGGGTACATTGACTATCTAATTACCTGGAATAAACTGCCATGGTGTCAGAATTAGGCACTGTAATGATGTCAATTAGAATAGAATAGAGCTGGAAGGGACCTTGGAGGTCTTCTAGTCCAGCCTCCTGCTCAAACAGGAGAACCTATACCATTTCAGACAAGTTACTGTCTAGTCTCTTCTTAAAAACCTCCAGTGATGGAGCGCCCATGATTTGTGAAGGCAAGCTGTTCCTGGTTAATTGTCCTCACTGTTAGGAAGTTTCTCCTTAATTCCAGGTTGCTTCTCTCTTTCATTAGTTTCCAACCATTGTTTCTTGTCCTGCCCTCTGGTGGAATACTGCTATCATGTCGCCCCTAATTCTTCTTTTCTTTAGATTAGCTAGACCCAAAACCTGCAGCCGTTCTTCATATGGTTTAGTCTCCAGGTCTTTGATCATCCTAGTTGCTCTTCTCTAAACTTTTTTCAAAGTCTCAACATCTTTTTTGAGTATGGTGACCAAAATTGGTTGCAGTATTCCAGGTGTGGTCTTACTAGGGTTTTGTAAAGTGGCACTAATACTTCATGTGAACTTGATTCTATGCCTCTATTTATACAACCCAGGATTGTATTAGTTTTTTTGGCTGCTGCTGCACACTGCTGGCTCATATTCAAGTGATCATCCACTAAGACTCCAAGGTCCCTCTCACAGTTACTGTTTTTGAGCCAGGTCTCACCTAATCTAGCAATAGCAATAGCACTTAGACTTATATACCGCTTCACAGTGCTTTACAGCCCTCTCTAAGCGGTTTACAGAGTCAGCATATTGCCCCCAACAATCTGGGTCCTCATTTTACCCACCTTGGAAGGATGGAAGGCTGAGTCAAACTTGAGCCTGGTGAGATTCGATCTGCCAAATTGCTGGCAGCCGATCAGCAGAAGTAGCCTGCAGTACTGCACTCTAACCATTGCGCCACCGTGGCTCAATCTGTACTTATACCTTTCATTTTTCCTGCCTAAATGTAAAGTTTTGCTTTTCTCCACATTAAAATTCATTTTCTTGGATAGGGCCCATTGTTCAAGTTTATCAACATCTTTTTGGATCCTGAGTTTGTCTTCTGGGGTGTTGGCTATTCCTACCAGTTTAGTATCATCTGCAAATTATCATCAAATGTCATCAAACAAATGAACATAATTAGGTATTTCTGTCATGACATCATAGGCTACAACTATGCAAACTTCAGCATCTGCATTGTGAAATCACCATGCCCGTATCACCTGCTCCCCTTTTCTCACTCACACTCAATATTGTGTGTCTAGTGTAGAACAATAACCCCAGTCTCATTGTTAGATGTTGCACCTCTTCTGCATCTCATTCTGATAAAGCACCATCCATACAGACTTCTTAATACTGATATTTTTTTAAAAGCAATCCTGTTTATTTGTTTTCTGGTAGGCTTTTGGCAGCGTATGACAGAAAGACACTTAATATGGGTTGCAATTAAAATAAGTACCAGGTAATGAGTACTATGCGAGCTAAATAAGTACAACAAAACAAAAAGCAGGTGAAGGACATTGTGTTTGTGATGCTAAGTCCTTTCATTTAATAGCCCACTTTTTATTTTTTTCAGCCAGCTGTCTACTTGCATTATTCCCTCATGCGTGCCCTCAAGATAAATTATACAGCAAGACTCACAGAAGGCAACACACAAGGAAATCCTTGGGAAATGTACTGTAGCTCCTCTTCTTAACAGAACTGGCATTTATTGAGTGGTTTACCAACAGGTTCTTGCCGCCAGTGGCATGAGTTTTCATTCTGAAAAGCACAAAGTAACTCAAGTGTAGTTTTTACTATGGTGCAGTAAATAATGACATTCTCTCTTTTGAAATTCTTTACTCTGCTTTTTTCCACACTCGTTCGTTATACATTACAGGGGATCATTCTGGATAATCCCACAGATCTGTATTCAGCTTACCTATAGCACATTAAAAGGAAAGCTGGAAAAATCTAAGAATCTAAACACTATCTTACCAAGAAGGGCATTGCAGAGCTAATTCACAGAAGGGTTTGAAAATTTTAATGTACTGTATATACATAAAACCAGTGGTTGGTTGCTGCCGGTTCGGACCGGTTCGCCTGTACTGGTGGTGGAAATTTGCACCGGCTTGCCGAACTGGCAGCGATGGCTGGCTGTCCATGCCCGCGAACCAGTCCTCCAGTCACCACGGCTGGCAAAGAACCCTCTGCGCATGTGCAGAGGCTTCTGCGCATGCGCAGAGGGTCATTTCCCCGATGTGATGTAGGTGCGCAAAATGTGCACTTCCGTCGCGATGCGAACCGGTAGGGAAGGTAAGTGGAACCCACCCCTGCATAAAACGTATGTGTAAGAGATGACTGGTATGTTCTGGTAGTAATACTGATATTTTAAATTGGAAAATCAGACTAACTGTAGGATTAAAGTATGTGATTACTTGGGAATTCAATGGATTCTTTGCATTCATTTTTCATTATATTACACGGAAAACATGATTTCCTGGACCTTAGTGAAATGGAACTCATATGCAAAAGGCCAAATTTCCTCTCACGTGTATTTAATTGGTTAAAAACCTATTCTTGACTTCACTTGGAATGGCTGGTTTAAAGGGTTAATGACAGGACTTCTCTCATATGAAAATACTATATAGATAATCCTCAACTTATGACCACAATTGATCCCAAAATTCCTGTTGCTAGGTGAGACATTTGTTGAATGAGTTTTGCCTCATTTTGCGACCTTTCTCGACACAGTTGTTAAGTGAATCACTGCAGTTGTTAAGTTAGTAACATGATTGTTAAGTGAATCTGGCTGTCCCATTAACTTTGCTTGTCAGAAGGTCGCCAAAGGTGATCACATGACCCCGGGACACTGCAACCGTCATAAACATGTGTTATTTGCCAAGCACCTGAATTTTGATCATGTGACCATGGGGATGCTGCAATGGTTATAAGTGTGAAAAGGAGTAATAGGTCACTTTTTTCAGTGCTGTTGTAACTTCGAAAAGTCACTAAATGAACTGTTGTAAGTCGAGAACTACCTTTCGTCAGAATCGAGTCCATTTAGAGTCCTTTAAGGGACAGAGTCCTACAGCGAGGCTCTTATACTGTACATAACTCCATGTAAACAGATGTCTTTTTCTCTCTTATTTATTTACACTTAACATGAGGTCTAGACCGTCCTTACTGGAAGAGGAATGTGAATTTGCTCTAACGCATTGGAGAAAACACTGAATTGATATCTGAGATATTTTGACAGCTTGACATGGCTAGCCAATTTTTAATTATAGTCTTTGCTTTTTGTTGATGTCTACTTTTGATACTGTTTTTAGAAGTAGGATCTCAGCAATTGGAAATGAAAAGAAATGTATTAATGAAGGTAAATGAATTCTGTCTTCCCTTTTGTTTCAATATTAAAAAAAACAAATAATGTGTTTTTCAGGTATATCTTTATGTCGCAGACAGTTTATATTGAAAAAATGATGACATTACTGGTTAAACCTATGTTTAATTGACTTCTTATATTAGTTGATTTCAGTTTTTCAAGATTTTGTTTTAAAATACATTAGAGTCGGTCCCCGAACTACTACTCATTCTATTATTATATAAGGAATAGACAGTTCCACCAATTTAGGAGAATGCAATCCATTGTTTAGAATAGTTTAAATTTAATAAACTGTAATATTCTGATGTCCTTGGATCTGTTTTTCTTAGTTGTAATGTTCCATCTCTCAAAATTATATATTTTTAAAAAGGAAGGCTACTTAAACTGATACTTGGGGTTACCTTGGAGATTTCAGAATATCCTACCAAGATTACTGTTGTTGTGCAATGCCCAGAGTTGCTTTCAATAAGATGGGCAGCTCTATAAATTTGATTAATAAATAAAATAAATTAATGAAGCCTCAAATAAAAGCAACAAAGAGAGGATGTCAAATTGTGCATTGTGTCAAATGTGGCATTTAAACTTGGTAGGATCACTTAGGGTCAGTTGTGTAAAGGCATCCTGTTACCCAGTTAGATTGGTGATTTTGGCAACTTTGCCCTTTTCCATGCTAGGAAACAACTTCAAATAGAGATACTGAATCCTGTGCAACATCTGTGCTAAGCTTCTTGTTAGAATTTGAAGTCTAGGTGGATTAGAATTAGGCGTTGAATCTTCAGTCCGCAGCCAAGACTGGAATAAAACTGAACTTTCACCCTCACCTTCATTTATTTTATTTTATTTATTTATTTTGTCAAGTATGTATTTGATAATATACATAAGTATAACATTATTTGAATACATAAAATGAGTACAAATAAAAGGGAACATTTGGACAGGGATGGTAGGCATGCTGGTGCACTTATGCATGCCCCTTACAGACCTCTTAGGAATGGGGTGAGGTCAACAGTAGACAGTTTAAGGTTAAGATTTTGGGGATTTGGGGATGAAACCACAGAGTCAGGTAGTGAGTTCCAGGCATTGACCACTCTGTTGCTGAAGTCGTATTTTCTGCAATCGAGTTTGGAGCAGTTCACTTTGAGTTTGTATCTGTTGTGTGCTCGTGTATTGTTGTGGTTGAAGCTGAAGTAGTCATTGACAGGTAGGACGTTGTAGCAGATAATTTTATGAACTACGCTTAGGTCATGCCGAAGGCAGCTTAGTTCTAAATTGTCTAAGCCCAAAATTTCAAGTCTGGTGGCGTAAGGTATTCTGTTGCGAGCAGAGGAGTGGAGGACTCTTCTCGTGAAATATCTCTGGACACGCTCATTTTAAGTTCTTTATCCACACTTCCATTTTGTAATCTTTAACAAGTTAAATAAAATAAAACTAGCAGGGTTTATTGTGCTATCAATGTTTTAAGATCGAATCTGAGTCAGTCACCGAGACTAGAGGTTTACTCTTCCGAGCTTTTGGACTCGTGCTGGAGCCCATCTTCAGGGAGTCCAAAAGCTCGGAACAGTAAACCTCTAGTCCCGGTGACTGACCCAGATTCAATCTTGCAACATTATCCTGGGAGACGTATATATGCCTATCAATGTTTTGTTTAACTACAGTTCATGATATAAATCACAGCTGGCTATTTTTACCCAACATACTAAACTACAAACCATGCCTAAGTTCACATAATAGGATATAACCAATCATATAATATTGCATTTTAATGGGATTTGTACGTCAGTGAATGGTTGTTTGCTATATGAATGCTGCCCAGGTTATCATTCAATTTTTCCCAAGGTCACGGAACTTTACTTTTTCGGTAGAGTTTCTATAACTACGAGAAACCTAACAGGATGAAAAATAAAAACATACTCTGAGCAAAAAATGTGCAGCACAGCTCTTGTCTTAACATTGCTCCAAATGCAGAGTTATTTTATGATACAGTTGTTCCTTTCAAGAAAGAAAGAAAGAAAGAGAGAGAGAGAGGGGGGGGAATGGAATGGAATGGAATTCAGCAAGGTTTCTCTTCCCCACCCCCACTTGCTCTTCTAGGAGAGGGAGAAGGAAGGAAGGAAGGAAATAAAGAAAGAAAGAAAGAAAGAAAGAAAGAAAGAAAGAACGAAAGAAAGAAAGAAAGAAAGAAAGAAAGAAAAAGAAAAAAGGATGAAAGTTCACTGCTTAGCTGGGTAAAATTACGTGACTCATTAAAATGTTATGCTATCTGAAATTGCAGAACCATTTTAATGCGCCAAGGTAAATAATGTTCATGATTTGATATGATTACAAAGAAATCTGGCAACTTGATATGAAAACCTGGCAACACCCCAAGTTTGAGAGGAAAGAGATAAATTTTGGCTTTGGTAAAAGTGAAATCCATCAGTGTAAATTGGATTTTAAAACATGGGGGCATATTATATGCCTGCCTATCATGAAAGGCAGGACATCTACAGTGTATTTTAAACAAGTCTCCTTATGTGGATCGTTATGAGGTCCTTGAGTAGGCTAATATAATTAACTCTGCATGGACCTCACTGCACAAACATACAAGCTGATCTGTAATATTCTGAGAAATCATCCAACATTTGATAAGAGTTAGCATCAGGTTTGCTGTAGCAGAAAAGCTCAGCATTTGCAGCTTCATTTGGCCATGCAGAGAACTAGATGAAGCATAACTTTCTAATTAAATTGGAGGGCGATGCTTAAAATGTACCAAAATTATGACTGTGTTTGGCCATCTTCCAATCTTTCTCCCTTTTAACAGATGTGATTGCGCAGTTCTAGATAGCGCACTTCTGTGCCTTCCCCACTTTCCCTCCCCTACTCCTCCCTTTCACTCTGTTTATGTTTGCATCTGGGATGTATTGCAGAATCTGTTCCCTGGGTGAATATCCTGCATTTTCTTGCTTTCTGGTTGCGTAAAGGGGAAAACAAAAAACAAAAAATGGGTCACGGAAGGATGGAAATCTGTACAGTACTATGATCTGAAATTTGCACAAGCCAGTTAGCTTATGATGGGAAAGTACAGTAACCCTAAAGCTTATATTTTTCCCCAGATGAAAAATCTCTACAATTCACATTTCTATTTATATATGTTGACTTGCAAGGCACACACTAAATCAGACAGCCTAACTTGCATAGAAGAATGCTTAGGGTAAAACTGGGCATTGGTTGTCCTTGTAGTATCCTGGGCAAAATGGACTGATATTACATTAACAATTAGCAGCCATGATGCATGTAGCACAGATTCATTGAAAGCCGGTGACCTAATCTGCCTCTTTTCTTTTTGGCTAAAAAGCAATGTATGAAAACCTTGATTGACCAACCCCATGATGGGCAGTAGAGGTTAATTATATCTATGAACCCATTTGTACAGGTAGTCCTCAACAAACGACCACTTGTTTAGCAACCATTCCAAAATATAACAGTGCTGAAAAAAGTGACTTACAATTGGACCTTGTGCTTACAACTGTCACAGAATCACGGGATCATGTGATCACCATTTGTGACCTTCCCAGCTGACTTCTGATGATTGGGAGAATGACCATGGCAAAAAGGTTGCAAAATAAGTGATGACTTGCTTAATGACTGAATTGCTTAGTGATAGAGGTTCTAGTCTCAGTTACGGTCATAAGTCAAGGTCTACTTTGTCAGGGTAGTGATTTAAGAGCTGACCAGCTGCTGCAATGATGTAATGATGGGAATGAGTCAGCAAGGTTTTTGGCTGTTATCCCTTTAAGAGCCTGTATAATAAGAAGAGGTCCTGTTAGGGCATCTCTCTCTTGCCGTGTGTTTTTCCTTGCTGTAATTGCTGATTGTTTGACCTCTACCTATAGTATGCGTGTGTATAGTATATATTCTTTTGTAGTTAAAACCACTATTTTATAACAAACCTCTATTTGCTGTTATTGCTCCTGGGTTGTCTCATGTAGTAAAGTTGTGCGCACTCTGACATACTTGAAACTGGGAAAGTAAGAGAAGTAAATCATAGAATGAAATGAAAGAAACAACAATAGCTATGTTGTTTGTCTAAGAAATATACATAAAAGGGAAGATGTAATGAATCTGAATGAAGGTCATTTGATCTTTTATAATGGAGTTGATGAATAAATGCAGCAGTGAAAGTACAAGTTGGCAATGAATGGGCTAAAATGTATATCAAAGTATGCTGTGGGTGCCCATGAAAGCAGGAGTCTATAGGTAAAAGTTACAAGTTAAATTCCAGTGAATGGTGATAATGGAAGGAATGGGGATGGGTTTTGTGAATAACTGTGAATGTGACCAGGGCAAAAATTCATTTATGATATCAGTATGAGTAGATGATGAAAAGAAACTGTAGAAAAAGTAATTGGGCCATTTGGAAACCCAAGAATTAATAAGAACAGTAACGGTTTAGTGAGCATCTGCTTAGAAAAATGCCTGTTCAAATATTTGGTATAAATATACATTTATTCATATGCCCACATGGCAAAAGAATGAATTAAAACATGATTGATTTGATTGTTTATGAGAAAAGATTGAGAAAAACAGTGAAGTCTGTAAGAGTGATGAGAGGTTCTGAATATGGATGTATATTAGCTAGCTTTGAATTATGGAATGCTTTGCAGAAATATGGAGTTAAAGGTCGGTTGAAGAATTTGATACCAGCAGGATGGGTTATGGAAATAAAACACTGATGAGAATCAATGAATTGCTTAATGAGAGGTTCAACACTGAACAGGGAATAAGACAAGGATGTGTCATGTCTCAAATACATTGATTTATATTTATTGGGTCAAAATGTGGATCAGACCCTCCAATATTTTTTTTAAAAAAACCAATTAATCATATGGTTGTTGTTTTTTAAATGATGTTACTTAACATGAGGATATTGTACGGGATAGGAATGTGCTTATGGCAGGAAAAAAAAATCAGCGAAAAAATGAGTTATTTTGTTTCCCTGTAAAATTATAGATTAAGAGTACCCCTAAATCAGATAGAAACATTATAAGAGTACCCTTATAACAGTCAGAAAGAAACACCAGCTAGAAACTTTTGCAGAATCAGGAACATTGTAATCTAGCCTTGCAATTTAGTTTGTGTAATACAAAAGAAAGATTTCATTAAATTTATGAACATGTAACAATATCTCAGTAACAGAGAGCGAATCTAAAATGGATATGCCATTATCTCCTGTTAATTCTCTAACTAATTCTCTGAATAATCCTTAGTTCTCATCTTCAAGTCAATCTAAACTCCATTTCCTTCTTGCAGAATGTGGTTTCCTTTTATCAGTTAGTTCCAGTATTTCTTAATAATCTGTCATCCAAGAGCCTTTTAGGTCTGATTATACTTAGCAAGTTCAGTTCTTCCTCAAACCTGACCTTAACCTGAACAGCCCACTTGCTTCCTTATTCCTATTGGTTCATTTCTTCCTTCATCACTTTTAGTCAACATTTCACCGAGATGCCAATTTAGTGTCTTTCAGAGGTATCTTCCTGTTCACTGTAATTCACGGAAGATGGAAATGCTTTTTTCGCAAAGAATAAATCCAGGAAATTGTCCTTTGCCTAGACCTTAAAATGAGCAGTGCATATATATGCAGATGGAGAATTGCACTTCAGGATGTCCCCAACAAAAAAGTCAGAAGTAGATCATAGTTATTAATTTTTTTTTTTAAATAGAAAAAGGGCCATTTTAAATGAAGAAAGGGAAGCCGCAGGGCTTTTCAGAAATATTAATTTAAAATGAAAATATCCATTTGCTAAGAAACGAAGTAAAAGATTGCCACAGTTAAAAAGTATCTGTTAAATTTCCTCTTGATAGCTTAGAGGCAGAGATGATTGGTTTGAAAAAAGGTGCCTTCTGTAGGAAGACCTTGCTTCTGACAACATTATTATTATTATTATTATTATTATTATTATTATTATTATTATTATTATTATTATTATTATTATTATTATTATTATTATTATTATTATTATTATTATTATTATTATTATTATTATTATTATTATTATTATTTAAATTTGTATGCCGCCCAACTCCCAAGGGATAACATGATTTTGAAGAAGCATTTGAAGAATATGGATAGTCAACAGAATTTTAAACATAGAAGAGAAATAAAGTTCCATAGACTAGCCATACAAATTGTCATGCTCCACAAAATAGCTGAAGTAATTCATGCCACAGTGAAGGTTCTCTGAAAGAATCGACAGGCAAAAGTTACAAATAACTTGAAAAGAATCACATTATGAGCCAAAGCAATTAGAGGGGGAAAGCAGAAACCCTCCAAGATCAGT
>QLTV01003646.1:3000880-3016271 GCA_003457575.1 Thermophis baileyi
GCAGGAACTGGGTCTGTCTAGTCTTATGAACAGAAGGACTACGGGTGACATGAAAGCAGTGTTCCAATATTTGAGGGGCTGACACAAAGAAGAGGGAGTCAAGGTATTCTCCAAAGCTCCTGAGGGTAGAACAAGAAGCAATGGGTGGAAACTAATCAAGGAGAGAAGCAACCTAGAACGAAGGAGAAATTTCCTGACAGTTAGAACAATTAATCAGTTGCCTCCAGAAGTTGTGAATGCTCCAACACTGGAAGTTTTAAAGAAGATGTTAGATAACCATTTGTCTGAAGTGGTGTAGGGTTTCCTGCCTAAGCAGGGGGTTGGACTAGAAGACCTCCAAGGTTCCTTCCAACTCTGTTATTCTATTCTAAAATAAAGAAGTGGCTTCCGATTTCTTTAGTTGTAAGTACAATTGTAGATTTCTCTCTTTAGCCAGAGTTATACTCTCTTTCCATAATCTATCCTATCTAATCATCAACACCAGATCAGTACAATTTTAATTCATATTTTCCTTCATGGCCGCAACTCTATGGTGTATATACCATTACAAGTCTATCCATATGTTGTAACGTGTGGGGGAAGTCCCACAGCAGATGCTACAGGAAAACTACACATAAACACTAGTACATTAAAAAAAACCTCAGCAAACTTAAATGAAGCCATTAAAATAAGTTTAATGGACCATACATTCGACATTCACATTAGTTTAGTTATGCTTGACTCGTTTTCACAGGAGCTATTGATCAGCTACTGTTGGGAAAGTTAGCCTTATGATATATCAAATTTTTGTGGCTTAATGGAAAAACTAAGTGCTCTAAATTTAATTAGAAGAGCTGAAATTATTTTACCTTAGTTCTCAAAGTATGACTTACTCAGAAATTGATTGATAATCACACACACACACACACACACACACAGCAGCAGCCAAAATAGCTAATACAATCCTTGGTTGTATAAACAGAGGCATAGAATCACAATCACGCAAAGTATTAGTACCATTTTATAAATCCTTATAAAGTGACCAAAACTGCATCCAGTTTTGGTCACCACATTAGAAAAAAGATGTTGAGACACTTTGGAAAAAATGCAAAGAAGAGGAAGGAAGATGATTAAGGGCCTAGAGACAAAAACATATGAAGAATGGTTGCAGGAATTGGGTATGGCCAGTCTAGAGAAAAGAAGGGTTTCTTCTGCGCATGCACAGAAGCCAAGTTTCCGACACTGCGCATTTTTTCGAATTTTTTTTTATTTTTAAAAAAAAAAATAAAAAAAATTTCCTTCTGAGCATGCGCAGAAGCCGACTTCCAGCACTGTGCATGCAGTCGCCATCTTTTTTTTGGCTTTTTTGTTTTGTTTTTTTCCAGATTTTTTGTTACTGCGCATGTTATGTTATGTTGGAACCCACCCCTGATTAAGGGCCTGGAGACAAAAACATATGAAGAACAGTTGCAGGAATTGGGTATGGACTAGGGGTGACATGATAGCAGTATTCCATTAATTGAGGGGCTGCCACAGAGAAAAGGGGGTCAGCTTGTTTTCCAAAGCACCAAAAGGCAAAACAAGAAACAATGGATGGAAACTAATCAAGGAAAAAAGCAACCTGGAATTAAGGAGAAATTTTCTAACAGTGAGAACAATCTTGCCTTCAGAAGTTGTAGGGGCTTCATCACTGGAGGTTTTTAAGAAGACTGGATAGCCACCTATCTGAAATGGTATAGGGTCTCCTGCTTGAGCAGGGGGTTGGACTAGAAGACCTCCAAGGTCCCTTCCAGCCCTATTCTGATTGATTGATTTTGTGTCACAGTGCATGTTTTGTCTTTTCTCCCTTGTACCTCTATAAACGCCCATCAATGGCATGTCAATATGCATTTAACAGAACATAATGCAATGTGTTAAGTGCATACATGTAATTAAAATGCTGTGGAAAGGAAAAAACTTGGCTCAGGCTTTCTAAATGTTTTGATATACATACTTGCTCATTTCTTGTGTGTACATTTGTATGATACATTGCAGAGTTTACTGCAAATCCCTGCTGGATTTTTGACATATAGCTGGTAAAAGTAGATCATTTAAGTTAGCTGTTACTTGGCAATTAAACTAAGGGTTTCAGGGTTTTTCACTGGAGATGAAAGCCCGCATTGCACAATATACTACAAAGGAAATATACATGCAAAGGGAGATTAAAAAATGAATTGGCAAATGTCCAGCTTGGCAATACAATGGGCAGCATAAGGGACTTGAATTCTCTTGTATTACATTTCCTTTGATGGCTGAATGGTAGGAAGGATATGTCTCTATCTTGAGCAGATAAACAGCTTTTGGGAGATACTGATTGATTTCAATTACAGAAAATAAGATTTATTTTTATGGGGGGCAGCTTACATGAGCTTGAAGCTTATCAGGTGTTCGCTTTCAGGTTTCACCAACGGCAATTCCACATCCTATTATTCTTATCCAGATTTCTCCTACAGTTGCCCTTCAAAAGTGTGGAGCTACAGATTCCATTAGTCACAGCCATCACAATCGTTACCTGTGCTGGCTGGGGTGACCAAAGTGATAATCCAACACCCCTGAAGTGCATGAGATTAGAGGAAACTTTTACTAAAGCAGCTAAATGTTTCATTAAATGTCCTAAAACCTGGATTTTTAGCTAAGCTAAAAAAGTAACGATTTTCTTAAGCGGAGCCCAGCTTCTGGTGATTACATGGATGCAGCCCAACACTGTTTTTAAATAAGCGATTACAAATTAAATCTAAGCTGTGGCTGATCAAAGCTCATCCTGAGAAAAATGCCATTGTTTATTATATCTGATGCAGCATCTGTTCTTCTTCTTTTTTTTAAATCAAATTATCATTTTGGAATTTTAGAAGCTATTTCTTGGTGCTACTGGAACAGGAAGGGGGTTCCTTCTTTGCAGGAACATCATTTGCAGGTAAATCATTGATTTACATCCACAATTGGGTCTAGAACATTTCCCGAGGGAAATATACCTGGTGGGACCCAGAAGAAGGGCCTTCTCAGAGCCAGAGAGAGATCAATGGTAAATCTTAACATACAAGCTAATAACTATAACTGTACTATGTTAACAGTAATTACAGCAATACAACCAAAAAAACAAGATTATCCTGTTATCCTGACATGGCACTGTCTTTTCAATAAAATAAAATAAAATAAAAAGAAGGGCCTTCTCCAATGTTCCTCTCTCTGGAACATCATTCCCCCAGAAATTAGAACGGCCCCGACTCTAACACTCTTCTGGAAGGCGCTGAAGACCTGGTTCTGCCAGCGGGCCTGGGGAACCCAGAGCGAGATGGAGCCCATTAAATGGCTCGTGTGATCTGCTGTCGCCGGGGTGGGGGGTGGGGGGGTGTTGTGATTGTTTTTATTATGATTTTATTATTATTTATTATAAAAATGTGATTTTTAAATTCTGTAAGCTGCCTTGAGTTGCCATGGGCAAATAGGCAGCAATATAAATTTAAAAATAAATAAATAAATAAATAGCAGTAGCACTTAGACTTACACAGTGCTTTAATGCCCTCTCTAAGCGGTTTACAGAGTCAGCATATTGCCCCCAACAATCTGGGTTCTCATTTTACCCACCTCGGAAGGATGGAAGGCCGAGTCAACCTTGAGCCTGGTGAAATTCGAACTGCCAAATTGCAGGCAGCCGGCAGTCAGCAGAAGTAGCCTGCAGTACAGCATTTTAACCACTGCGCCACCACGGCTCACAATGGTCACAAGTCGAGGACTAACTGAATTGTTTGAGATTAATATCCAAATCTCGGGGCCATTTTGCAAGTTTTTGCAAAACATTTTGCAAGATCATAAGTCACTTTGTTCAATGCTGTCATAACTTCCCATGATCACTAGATGAATGGTTGAAAGTCAAGGACTACCTGAAATTTCAGAAGGAAGTATTAATATTTTATATGCTGATAACATCAGACTGCACTTGTCTTTTTTTTTTTTAAAAAATTATTTTTTTCTTATATAATATCTTTATCAATTTTAACTTATATACCGCTTTACAGTGCTTTACAGCCCTCTCTAAGCGGTTCACAGAGTCAGCATATTGCCCCCAACAATCTGGGTCCTCATTTTACCCACCTCAGAAGGATGGAAGGCTGAGTCAACCTTGAGCCGGTGAGATTTGAACCGCCGAACTGCAGCTAGCAGTCAGCTGAAGTAGCCTGCAGTGCTGCACTCTAACCACTGCGCCACCTCGGCTCAAAAAAACACGTATCATGAAAATTAACATTTAGGTATATGTTTCATGATTGCAGAGGTATGCAGCTGCAGGGTTTAATAAAAATAGAAGGACGGTTCACAGCAGAAAGAAGATTTATTCTATTTATCTAGCTTCCCAACTCATGCAATTCCATCTCTAAGCAAAGGTACATCAAATTTATGCTGATTATACCCAGTTATACCTTTTGACCCTTGGCAAATTAAGCAGTGGTATGTCTGTCTTGGTGCCTGGAGGCTGTGTGAGTCTGGATGGAATATAAGAAGTTTCAACTGAACTCTGACAAGACTGACTGGGTTTGGGTTTGAGTCCTCCCGGATCTGGAAATTTACCATCTTGGGTGCTGGATGGGTTGCACAACCCCAAATAGACTTGGTGTGTAATTGTGAGGTCCTTCTGCCTGGAAGAGCAAGTGGCAGTTAGGACTAGGAGGGCCTTTGATAATTGATATACAATTACATCCATTTTAGAGACCAAAGCATCTCGCGAAGCTAGCACTGATAACGTTACCTAGTTTGGTAACGAAATGTCTTCAAGAAAACCAACAAGCTCAGAGAGCACTACGGATGCCACAACTCACGAATTGTATCAATGAAATGTGTTAATTTGCTTTTTTTCAATTCAAAATAATGGATTTTGAAATTTACGCATCCCTAAAAATGAATTTTATTTTAGACAGAAATAAAAATAAACAAGCAAAACAAATGGCTTATATTAATTTCCCTGGGAAGATATATTTTAGCGTTGTCTTTTAATAAAATAATGAAACTAGTTAGCTGGAAACAAATTACATTAGTCTTTTTTTCCCTATCAAATTCTAGGGCTAAGATGGTCATAGGAGAGTCATTTTTCTTTATCATCTATTTAACATTCAGAATGAAATTACTCTAAGTCTCTAGCATCCATGCTGGAGGAGCAGTGATTGTTTACTTTTAGCCCTCTGAAACTTGCAGAAGTAATTACAGTTCTCCAGAAGGACTCCAAGCTGTTGCTTTGGTTACTATAGCAATAAATGCTGATTTCCCCCCCTCCCCACAAAAAAATATATGATTGTGCTTTATAGTCTGTGCAACTATGGCAATTTTTACAGGCATTTCAATCAATTTCTCAAAACACCAGTACTATAGGCAGCACTTATACAATCATCTTGCTTGGCTTCACCACAAAAACAAAATAGATGTGCTGCTCTGGGCCAAGGGTATGTTTAGTTTAGCACTGTGCTGCCCATCATGGCAATGTTTCCAGACAACTTACAGGTAGATCATTAAAGAATTTGCTTTCTTTTACTGATTTTACTACAGTGATTTGAAAGCATACTTCCTCTGCAATTGGGAATTCTATTTTCTTATCTTGGCTCCAAGGTGTTGATACTGTTATTTCTTTTCTTTTTCTTTTTGTCTTGTCTTATCTTGTCAACTTCATTGGGTGAACCTGAGTTCAAGAGAGCAAAATTCTGCTCTGATCTGACAATATCAAACTGAAAGTGATGGGCAATACATTCAGAAAAAGACATGGTGTCTAGTTAGATCTGTAAGGGAGATGGTAAAATGAAAACAAAACAAAACAAAACAAAACAAAATAAAAAAGAGAATCACTTTGGTCCAGGGATTAAGGCACCAGGCTAGAAAGCAAGAGACCATGAGTTCAAGTCCCGCCTTAGGCATGAAAGCCAGTTGGGTGACTTTGGGCCAGTCACTCACTCTCTCTCTCTCAGCCCAACCCACCTCTCAGGATTGTTGTTGTGGGAAATACAGGAGGAGGAAGTTGTGTTGAATATGTTTGTCGCCTTGAGTTATTTGTAAAAATAATAAAGGCGAGATACAAATAAATAAAATATAAATAAAGCTAAGATCTACCTATACTAAAGTCAAGCTGTAGTTGCATTGCATATTGTCTGTTTAAACTAATTCACAGTTACATATTACTGTTTCAGTATTTCCACCATTTGAAAAGCTTGGAAGAGAAAATGAAGAACGTACTGGGGTCCTGGAGACCAGACATCTGGGTTTTTGTCCTTCTGCTTTAGATCAGCTTTTACTTTGGATGCAAGGAATCAAAAATCAGTGAATACCTAAGGCTCTCTGAGGCTTAAAACACACATATTTTGCTCTTAAGTCCTCAGCTCCTTTGCACCCTGTAGTAAACAAAATCAAGAATACTAAGCAGATCAATCTGGGTCACTGAATACATTCATTGCATCTTTTCATCCAATGCACCTTCTACATATGTTTTTACTTACTCATACTCTGCCTAATACAATAGACAATGTTGTACTCTATTAATACTATTTTTCTGTATTCTTTGTTACTGTAAACTTTGGCCTTCTGGCTTCCATTGCAATATCTCTGCTGATGGGAACATTAGCAAATGAATGTCTAAACAGTTATATTTTCTGACCCATGCACGCATGGCCTCTAAAGAAAATGTTTTAACAGCTTTTAAAGCTTGTAACAGTTCACACAAACTAACTCAGCAACAATCAGTAACCTATGGCAACCATGCAAAATGATCATTTTACACAGCATTCGCTGGAAGTGTCACGGACAACTCCAGATTTGCAAGAACAAGACAATATCGGGGCATAAAGAATTCATGTGGGCTCTACACAGAGGTGGGTTCCTACCAGTTCGGACCAGCTCTATAGAACCGTTAGTAACGTGGCGGCCTGGGTCACTAGAACCGGCAGCGACCCAGGCCTGCCATGCCCCCAAGCCGGTTCTCTTGGTGGCACCATAGGTGGCGCCATCTTGTTTTTTGCTTCTGCGCATGCGCAGAAGCTTTTTTTGTACTGTGCATGTGCATGTGCATGCAAAATGTGTGCGTGCGCACCCGCGACCCACTCGCGCGGTGCGTCTCTGAGCAAACTAGCAGTAGGAAAATCCAGAAACCACCCCTGGCTCTACAGTATCCTTGAATGTTGAGTTCAGTGCTCAATTTGTAGCAGGCATACAATCTGGATAGTTGCACCTCAATAGTTGATTTTGGAGTATCATTAGAGAAGCAGCATCTTTGTTTAAAGTAGTGCGCTTCCATATATAGTGATTTGATACAGCACATTGACATTTCTGTTTTTGTTATGAGTGTGCTTCTTTTTCATCAAGGACCATCAGTGGACTTTAGCTTAGGATAAGCAGTAATGGGCCACTACTAGTAAGGTCTACTAGACTTAAAATAATTAAAACGAATTCATACAGGTTGCAGGTGCGTGATAGCCAATTATAACTCTAGTTTTCAAGCAGAAAGATATAATTCAGCTGCTTTTGGTGCCTCTCTATCCAAGATCTTTTTAAAAATTTCCTTCCTTCCTTCCTTCCTTCCTTCCTTCCTTCCTTCCTTCCTTCCTTCCTTCCTTCCTTCCTTCCTCCCTCCCTCCCTCCCTCCCTCTTTCTTTCTTTCTTTCTTTCTTTCTTTCTTTCTTTCTTTCTTTCTTTCTTTCTTTCTTCTTTTTCTTTCCCATCTTCCCTACAAGTTGACTCCGGGCGGCTTGTTCCTGGGTCTGCTCATCTTGTTCTCCACACTGTTTGGAAGAAATATCCATCTGGTTCAGTTCCAAGCCGAGAGAATGACACTGGAAACATGGAGGCTGATTGGAAAGATGGTTTAATGAAGAATGGTTCTGGGCAGCTGACCACATGGAGTTGAGAGTGAGGGGTATATATACACCTTCTCTTGGGCTTTGCACTTGAGCTTCCTGTTCCCGTGCAAGAACATGTATTCTACTGGCTGTTGTCAGACTCCCATGGGGCCACGTGGGGTCATGTTTGTCTGAGTCAAGTTTGGTTGAAGTTTTCTGGGTGATGCAATGTCCTTAGGAGATTGTGCAATGCAGTAAGCTCTGCTGCTAAATAATCTTATTTGGAGGGTCATGTCTTAATCCCATCACCCTGGAGCTGAAGGTCTTTTGTCTTGTAGATAGGCTGGCCCAGTCCTGCTGGGGCTATTAAGAAAGACTTGGAGGCTGCTTTCTGTCTTTAAAAACACGTTTCTCCTTTAGGGAAATATAATATTCTGGCTTTTTTAAATTACTCAAAATATTTCATTCTTCTAGGAGGGATGTAGCTTCCCACAACACAAAGTTTTGTAATAGGAAAATGTGTAGCACGTGTTCCTTAAATTCATAGCCTTTTGTGTTCCTGCTCCCAAGCATTGGTTACTATTCATAAGAATCGGGAAACCAGCAACACAATAATGACACATCACATGTGTTGCTCTGGAGTGCACTGCAGGACAAGAGGAGGAGGAGCAGGTGATTTCTGACTGTCGTTCAGTGAAATATGCACTTCAACAGATGGCAGAGCCACTGTGAACAACAAAGCGCAGGAATGCATTCCAATCATGTCTCGGACTAAGGAATCTTTGGGGTGATCAACAAGAAAATGTATATCTCCTCTTCCCCATACTGTTTGAAATGTGTGAATTTGTTGGTCAAAGAAATAATATAAGGGGAAAAAATATCATTGATGCTTCAACAGCTAAATGTCTTAATTGGTCTCGTTTCTGCATCTGCATCTGATTTACAGTATGTCACATTTCTGAACATTATTCTGAGGCTCACTAGAAAAAGGCAGAAGCTGCTGTTCCTAGGCTCTTTACGCTGTTGTCCAAACAAAAATCCCAAGGTGTATTAAATAGCTTAAGGCTCTGTTAAGAGTTTCATTTCCCTTGCTTCAGTCTCTTAAGTGTACCCCCTCATACTTTGTAGAAGAAAGCTGTGGGATCAACACAGCTGAGCACAGTGTAATAGCAACTTATAGCGGTTGGAATATTCATATACAATATGAATATAGATTACATCTGACAAGCAACATCAGATGTATTCTCAACTTCATTTATTCTTTGAGACAGAGTCTACAACTGAATCCAAATATTGACAGTCAAATTAATTATCTTTCACTAAGTGGGACAGGTTTTCCATGGATTTAATTTTCAGCCAAAAATTATCTATTATGTGCCAGTTGGAAGATAGGAGCCGAGCTGGTGCAGTGGTTAAAATGCAGTACTGCAAGCTACTCCTGCTGACTGCTGGCTGACTGCAATTTGGCAGTTCAAATCTCACCAGGGTCAAGGTTGACTCCATCCTCCTGAGGTTGGTAAAATGAGGAGCCAGATTATTGGGGGCAATATGCTGATTCTGTAAACCGCTTAGAGAGGGCTGTAAAACACTGTGAAGTGGTATAGAAGTCTAAGTGCTATTGCTATCCTGAAGAAGGAGGCATTCACATGGTTTAAGTGATGCTATGTCCAAAGGAAGGGGACACGGTGGCCTAGCGGTTAAGATGCTGGACTGTCAGCTGGAAGGCTGGCAGTTGGACACGCAAGCACTACATGACAGGGTGAGCTCCCATTCCTGCCCCAGTTCCTGTCCACCTAGCAGTTCAAAGCATGTAAAAGCAAGTAGATAAATAGGTACCACTTTCAGTGGGAAGGTAACAGTGTCCGTGTGCCTCAGCGTTTAGTCATGCTGGCCACATGACCACAAAAGTGTATTTGGCCAATGCTGGCTCCCTCGGCTAAGAAATTGAGATGAGCATCCCTCCTCAGAGTCAGATGTGCCTGGGCAGGGGAAACCTTTATCTATTTTTTTTTTAATGTCCAAAGGACATCTCCACTGAAACCTGCAAATGTTTACATGTCTACTGATGCTAATGCTTTGCTATGATAAATAAATTCCTTTGGGGGTATTTTAAGTTTTAAATTTAAGTTATTTTCTCACAAGGTTATTCTATATAGCACTCCAGAAGCAAAGGATTCAGCTACTCTAGACATAATCAGCCAAACCACGCTTTGAACTTAAAAAACAGATTTCAACGGAATTAGAGACCTAGAAAATTCTTTATAAAGATTTAATGCCTTGAATTATTAAAGTTATTTTAATATAACATTAAAAAGCTGATAACATAAAACAGGAAATAGGTACATCATTACAAAACGGGAATAATAATGTCTTGTACTAACGATCGGCAATTGTGTGAATTACTATGTTAACAAGTCTTTCCAGTGAGTGTCAGAGAGCTGAAAAAAATCTCTATTAATGTAGAAAAGAAATAAAAAGGACATTTCTAGAAATCTACTTCGGATAATACCTCTGGTACTTGGTGGTAGTTCAGCATATTTTCTGTTAGTGTGGCATGCCAGGTTCTCATAAACTAGCCTTGAACTGAGGGATTGAGATGTCAGCTTTCTGATGATAAATATTTGTTCTTAACATTGTTGACTTTAAACAATAACAATAGCAATAGCACTTAGACTTATATACCGCTTCACAGTGCTTTTACAGCCCTCTCTAAGCGGTTTAAAGAGTCAGAGCATATTGCCCCCAACAATTTGGGTCCTCATTTTACCCACCTCGGAAGGATGGAAGGCTGAGTCAACCTTGAGCCTGGTGAGATTTGAACTGCCAAATTGCAGGAAGCCGGCAGTCAGCAGAAGTAGCCTGCAGTACTGCACTCTAACCACTGCGCCACTGCGGCTCCACAATATGTGGTTTTTGTCAGTTCTTTATTTCTGGTTGAAAATTATGATCCTCAACATTTTAAGATATGATACTATTGTGAAACTCCACCTCAACTCCTAAAATTAGGTGGTGGTGGTGGGGACTGGGGGTCTCAAAGTTCTTTTTCTTTTTCCAGAAGCCCTCTGGGTCTTCACACCTTGGGCCCACTTCTTGTTTTGTATATGCATATCTCACTACAGGTAGTCCTTGACTTACAACAGTTCATCCAGTGACCGTTCTAAGTTGCAAAGGCACTGAAAAAGTGACTTATGACCGGTTTTCACATTTATGACTGTTGCAGCATCCCCATGGTCGCATGATCAAAATTCAGAGGCTTAGCAACTGGTTCATATTTATGATGGTTGCAGTGTCCTGGGGTCATGTGATCAGCTTTTGTGACCTTCTGACAAGCAAAGTCAATTGGGAAGCCAGATTCACTTTACAACCATGTTACTAACTTAACAATTGCAATGATTCACTTAATAACGATGGCAAGAAAAGTCGTAAAATAGGACAAAACTCACTTAGCAAATGTTTCGCTTAGCAACATAAATTTTGGGCTCAATTGGGGTCGTAAGTCAAGGACTACCTGAAATGTCCATCCCTTCAAGCCCATTATGTATGAGAGATAGACATTTCATACCCAATGCTGCCTTTCCGGTTATTAAAAGGGATAACATCATCATCAAATAACAGGGAAATAATTGCTTTACTTCTGGACTGCAAAGGGTTAAGGTAACAAGCAGTTTCATCCTTTCCTTGGGAAATAAGTCAATCTCAGAAGTAATAAAGAAATAAAATGTAATATTAAAAGACTTGTAATAATACATTTCAACTTTCCCAGTTGAAGGAGATAAATATAGAGCTGTTCAAATCAAGGGAAAGTAATGGCCTTAGAAGAGAATTACATAAGAAAATACAGTGTTCCAGGCAGACCATGAGCTGGTATTAGTTTGCTACTAATAAAAAGGATTGTCTGTAAAGAGACTTTAGTAGGATTCCAATATATTATACCACCAAAAATTTGAGAGAGAAACCATTTCCTCATGAACAATCTGCAATAAACATAAAGGGGCTGAAGAACATACAATTATACGCAATAGACTTTCATAACACAGAGAAATAAACATAAACATTTTGATCCAAATTCCTTCCTAGACTTATTTACTTATTCCTTCAGAATCAGTCCCCGAAGTATCTGTTCCTGTGCTTTAATTTCTCTGGAGTTTCCTTCTTTCTCGAAATTCCAGACTTTAAGATTCTGCAGAAAAATGTTAGTCTCCTCTGTTCCCAGCCATGCTGCAACAATTTCTACCTAGTTTTTAAAAGGGCTATTATTTTTCTATCATCCAAACCAAACAAGAGGCTAGAGCATCTCTCCAGTACGAAGATGTGGGTTCTATATCTGCCTTCTAGACTGGTCAGTTGTGAATGGTATTGTACAGGGGTGGGTTCCGGATTCAGGTATTGCCGGTTCGCTCAGGGACGCGCGGACGCGCGCGCATGCGCAGTACTTAAAAAAAGCTTCTGTACATGCGCAGAAGCAAAAAACAAGATGGCGCCGTCTATGGCGCCGCCGAGAGAACCAGCTCGGGGGCGTGGCAGGCCTGGGTCGCTGCGGATTCCAGCGACCCAGGCCGCCACGTTACTAACGGTTCTATAGAGCCAGTTCGAACCAGTAGAAACCCACCTCTGGTATTGTATTATGAGACATCTTGCAGAAGATGGAATTCTGATAGATCAATGGGCTAAAACATATAAAGAACAGTTGCTGGGATTGGGTATGTCTAGTTTGATGAAAAGAAGGACCAGGGGTGACATGATAGCAGTGTTCTGATACCTCAGGGGCTGCCACAAAGAAGAGGGAGTCAAACTATTCTCCAAAGCACCTGAGGGCAGGACAAGAAGCAATGGGTGGAAACTAATCAAGGAGAGAAGCAACCTAGAACTAAGGAGAAATTTCCTGACAGTTAGAACAATTAATCAGTGGAATAACTTGCCTCCAGAAGTTGTGAATGCTCCAACACTGGAAGTTTTTAAGAAGATGTTGGATAACCATTTGTCTGAAGTGGTGTAGGGTTTCCTGCCTAAGCAGGGGGTTGGACTAGAAGACCTCCAAGGTCTATTCTATTCTATTCTATTCTACTCTACTCTACTCTACTCTACTCTACTCTACTCTACTCTACTCTACTCTACTCTACTCTATTCTATTCTATTCTATTCTATTCTATTCTATTCTATTCTATTCTATTCTATTCGTGTGGAATGAGGAGACAAAAAGAAAGAGAGATGCGGGATACATCAAATTGCTTCATTCTTTTAATCTAGAGCTTGGAAAAGAATGGAAGCTGTAGTCATTTATTTGGTGCTTGGTCATTAGTCGTCAGTGCCAGAGGGAACACGCTTCCATCCACTGAAAGATTAAAAAGAGTGGATGAATAGGGAAGATGCCACTAGAAGTGGTCACCTTTGATTAAATGCATCTTTTTTTTAACAATTTGTGAATGAGGCATCAATTAGTGATTTCAACCCTATAACAAGTGGACTGCTGAGTGCCTTGAGACAAAGTTATTTATATCTATTTGGATTGATTAAGCTCTATGGACTGCGGGGCTTCTGGACTAAAAGATGTTTTATCTCTTTTGCTCCTTTTCTGCCATAAAAAACCTTTACTGGCCTACTTTAATTTCCTCTTCTGTCTTTTAACCCCCCCCGGCCCCCACCCTTCAAGCATATCAGTAATTTTAGCTTTGCATAAATCAGCTACGTGTAAATCGGCTCAAAAAAGGCAGCAGCTCATTTCTATGGCATCAGAGGTGGGTTCCTACCAGTTCGGACCGGTTCTATAGAATTGATAGTAACTTGGCGGCCTGGGTCGCTGGAACCAGCAGTGACCCAGGCCTGCCAGGCCCCTGAGCCGGTTCTCTCGGCACCGCCATAGGCGCCCCCATCTTGTTTTTTGCTTCTGTGCATGCGCAGCCTTTTTTTGTACTATGCATGCACGCACGCACACGCACCCGCGATCCGCCCACGTGGCGCACAACGCGTGCGCGCCCGCACGGCACGTCCCTGAGCAAACCGGCAGTAGGAAAATCCAGAACCCACCCCTGTATGGCATTATATTAAGATACACTGCTATTTAAAAAAAAAACTACCTTTAAAATAATCCCGTGTCTCTATTTTTAAAGCCCTTCCCTTAAATATATTGGATCTAATTGTGAAACTGAAATAAACATCAATGGAGTAAGCCATGCACAAATCAAATATATTATATTCCTGAATTAAACTTTACCACTAGGATGAATTTTTCATCTTCTTCCTAAATCTAAAAATAAAGCTTATTGAATTTAATGGGATTCTACATATTTTGGAAGGCAGCTTTGCTTTCAAGTTGAGGCATGGACACAGAAATGCTCAATTTCTCATGGTCTTTCTCTTTGAAACTTTCCGTGTAATTTCTTCTCTGGACAACATTGTCTAAGACATAAAGAGAACAATAAGACCTTCCTACGTCTTTATAATCAGGGTAGAGTTAATGAGACACAATGCAGCTGCCAGGATGAGTCAACAGGCACCAGTCAGCACCTGCACAAAAGCCTTAGGTACACCTCCCATTAATTGGGAAAGCCAATGACTGCCCTTCCCTTTTTCTCAGCATGTTGTACTGCCAGCTGATTATTTCCCACCATTCGTGGGAAAGTCAATTCCACCCATTCATTACTGTATAATTAATATGATTTCCCGATCCATCTTTTTTTTTTTTTTCTGCACATGCCTTGATGTCAAAGTAGAAAATCCCATCTGGAGGAATTCTATTACTCATAGGCATTTGTTTTTATCCCAATAAATAATGAGCATGTCACCCTTAGCTGTAATCCTTATTTTGCGGAACGTGTAAAAATAGCTGTGGCAGGATGGAAGACCATTTAAAAAAAAATCAAAAACAAATTATGGATCTTAAAAATGTTTCTATTCAGTAACCACAGGAGTTAAAATTTCTAATTTCATGAAAATCTACCAGTTGAGTGCATGACTGTGAAGCAGATGAGCTGGTCTCTCCTCTCAGTAGTAAGATGGAAGACAGTGCTTATACGAGAATAAGACAAGGCATAGATTCTAGCATGTATAAGTGCCTGTCCACAAAAGATCAGGAATGCCGAGGAAGTTGGAAGCAATCATGGCAGACAAAGAACAAAGTTATCTCAAGCAACATCACTAAAGCTAGTGATCATGCTCCAATGGCTTTTCCTCACAGTCACAGACGAGCACATGGTCTTATCTGTTGTGGAATCACTGCACGCATACAATACTTTCACAGAGAAATAACCTTTCTTGGCTTAAGAAACTCTGCTGCTCAAAATTCAGATGATACCTCTCTCTCATATCTATCTATCTATCTATCTATCTATCTATCTATCTATCTATCTATCTATCTATCTATCTATCTATCTATCTATCTATCTATCTATCTATCTATCTATCTATCATCTATCTATCTATCTATCTATCTATCTATCTATCTATCTATCATCTATCTATCTATCTATCTATCTATCTATCTATCTATCTATCTATCTATCTATCTATCTATCATCTATCTATCTATCTATCTATCTATCTATCTATCTATCTATCTATCTATCTATCTA
>QLTV01003646.1:3019881-3039474 GCA_003457575.1 Thermophis baileyi
TATCTATCTATCTATCTATCTATCTATCTATCTATCTATCTATCTATCTATCTATCTATCTATCTATCTATCTATCTATCTATCTATCTATCTATCTATCTATTTCAGAATTAATAATTATGGTCCCAAAGCAGATGGATTGCATCTGAAACTTGTTTCATTTTAAAATAAAGAAATGTTTCTAACTCTCCATTTGTAAGAAAAAAATCCACTAATTCTTCTGAAGGGATATTTCCTATCTTGTCACTTCTAATGCTTTTCTTGTTCTTGTTCAGTTGATTCTCCGAATCAATTATGGATAACTCTGTTTTCACTAACTGCACTGTCTGTCATCTGTTGATGTGGATGGAACATGTTTCTTCAATAACGCAATTAAATGACTGCATTTCTAAGCCTCTATTATTTTACTAAAGCCTCTTTCAGGTCAAAGCTTAACTCTTGATGACATCCATGTGGTTTTACTGGTTGCAGAAAATAAACAATTTGCCTTTTTCTGGGTTTAATTTATTTCTTCCTCAAGCAGGCATCAAATTTGGTATTCCCTCATAGTGTCCCATGCAAGCACAACCCAGGGCCATCAATGTGAGCTTCTGTTCCAGATTATGTTGGCCAAGTACTACCATCTGCTGAGACTTTTACTAGCATGAGAATTTATGTTGGAGGTTTCAAAGCACGTAAGCTTCTCTTCTGGCTCTTCCCGCTTCATCTCATGCGATGGTTATTTTGATTTTCCAAATGTCACATCTGACACTTGAAGTTCTGAACATGTTATACCTAGACTTCTACTTATTGCACTTTCTCTTGACAGAACCTAGAAGGAAAAGCATTGCAAAAAAGTTCCTTTCCAGTGATGGTAATATAGTAAGGAGAAAGAAATTATATCAAACTCTCTTTATACAAAATGCACACACATGAAAATGTTTCAGAATGTCACCTTAATCAGTGAGACGGAGGCATATAAATGTAAATAAATAAACAAACCTTCAACATAACATTTATTCAATGAAATTTATATGCCACCCATCTAACAGATAAGGCGATTTATATATTGAAACATTTTCAGGCGACACAGAATTGGGAAATTGAAACCCACATAACCATATATAGGTAGTCCTTGATTTACGACCGTAATTGAGCCCAAAATTTCTGTTGCTAAGTGAAACATTTGTTAAGTGAGCTTTGTCCCATTTAATGGCCTTTCTTGCCACAGTTGTTAAATGAATCACCTCAGTTAAGTTAATAACATGGTTGTTAAATGAATCCATTTTGCTGGTCAGAAGGTTGCAAAAGGGGATCACATGATCCCGGGACATTGCAACCGTCATAAATATGAACCAGTTGTCAAGTATCTATATTTGATCATGTGACCATGGGGACCCTGCAATTGTCGTAGCTGTGAAAAATGGTCATACATCACTTTTTTCAATGGCTTTGTAACTTTGAATGGTCACTAAACGAACTGTTGTAAGTCGTGGGCTACCTATATTCTCATTACATTTAAGCAGCTTCCATTCATGATATTGATTAGGAAAGCACAGAGAATAATCCAAGATGAAATAAAAAAATGAGCATTAGTTCTTTCTCTTTTACATTTAGAAATCAATGAAAACATCTAATGTTTTGAAGGTCCAGAAACCTAAATTCTATTTGTGGCTCTCACTGTACAACAAGATGTAACCATTAACAATGCAGTTTGCTGTTGCATCTCATCTGTTTGCAGTTTTGCTTCAGGTGTAAGTACACCTCAATAATGATGCAGCATGTTTTTCACTAAACCTAAAAGTAAGGCAGAATGGAAGGTAATCTGGAATTCGGATTCTGTCTGGAATCTTTACCACATATAGGATATTAATACAATTGAGCGAGTTCAGAAGTACTTTAGAAGAAAAGTCTTGCATTCTTCTGTCCACAATAGAATGCCTTATGCTACTAAGTTTGTTTAGAATTGTGACACTTGCGGTCAGACTTAGATATTGAATACAAAATTGTATATAATTTAGAATATAATAGAATACAGAGTTAGACGGGACCTTGGAGTCCAAACCCCTGCTTAGGCAGGAAACTCTGTACCATTTCAGACAAATGGTTATCTAATCTCTTCTTAAAAAGTTCCAGTGTTGGAGCATTCACAACTTCTAGAGGCAAGCTGTTCCACTAATTGTTCTAACTGTCAGGAAATTTCTCCTTAGTTCTAAGTTGCTTCTCTCCTTGATTAGTTTCCACCCATTGCTTCTTGTCCTGCCCTCAGGAGCTTTGGAGAATAGCTTGACTCCCTCTTCTTTGTGGCAGCCCCTGAGATATTGGAACACTGCTATCATGTTACCCCTAGTCCTTCTTTTCACCAAACTAGACATACCCAGTTCTAGCATAGTTAAAGCATAGTAATGCTTTAACTGTAAATGACTTTAGCTTTAATCGTAATGTAAAGTGTGTGAACAACTGCTTTAAACTTAATGTAAACCGGTCTAAACACGATTGTAAAAAAATTCGATTTTTGTAACAGAATTGTCAAAGTCTAGAACTGTGATGGCGAACCTATGGCACGCGTGCCAGAGGTGGCATGCAGCGCCCTCTCTTTGGCCAGTTCAGCTCCGCAGTGCATGCACGCGCGCCTCCCACCGGCCAGCTGGTCTTCAGGTCTCTGCCACGCAGGTGTGGGGTGGGGCGCATGCGTGGGGGTATGTGTGCATGCATGGGGGGGTGGGGGGAGGCTGTGCACATGCACGGAGGGCAGGGTGCATGCGCAGGGGCCGCACGCGCATTGCATTTTGGGGGTTCGAGCGTGCTTTGGCCACTTGATCCCAAAAAGGTTAGCCATCACTGGTCTAGAATATCTTACCTGATTCAGTTGTCTCCCCATTAACTTTCACAGTTTTAATTCTCACTTAACGTCTGTGGACCTCACTCCATATTTAAGGGGTCCCTAAGGGGCCATGCGTAAGTGCACAGGTGTGCCTATTATCCCTGTCACATTTTGATTTTCTTATTTTCTTTGTTTGAATTTGTCATTTTTGTTTGACGAATAAAAATAAATAAAATAAAAGGGGAAAGAAACTGGTCCTGTGGATTTTTCATAAGGTAATCTCTAGCATGAGGAGCACTTGCCTATAAAGTCATCAAAAGTCGGCCATGACTGAATGGGTAAAACAACAACAGCATCTAGTGACACATCTGTTTTAATCATTAAATTCTTGATGACAAAACCCTGGACTTGGTTAAGCTAAATACATTTGTCAACATACATTTGGAAACCTCACCACCATTAATGCTGTGGATACTTAATCTCAATCAATCAATCAATCAATCAATCAATCAATCAATCAACCAATCAATCAATCAAATCAGAATAGAGCTGGAAGGGACCTTGGAGGTCTTCTAGTCCAGCCTATGATCTTATTACTAAGTTCATATTATTTATTATTAAGATCATATTACTATGATCTTAATACCCAGAGTCTGAACTTTCTAATTACAGATGCTAAAAAAAGAGCCGTGTCACTTTACTGCAAAATCTCAAACCCAATTATACTAAACTCCAAATCTTAGACAACTGCAGAATCATTTGAGGGTAAAAAAATGAAAATGGAAGGAATGCTTATCTAACTGAGAGCGATGGACGGATTAGCTGTGCTCCCAGCTCTGTACCAAAAGCTGTGTCGACTTTCAGAGCGATAGACAAGGAAAAGTACACAGTTTTCTCAACACTGGCAGGAATAAATCTTGTAGAAATAAAATGAGATGATGAAAATTAGATGAAACCCAGAGTATTTACATCAAGCCACTTCAGAGTTCCCTCCATTCTCAAGTGCAAGATATATTTTGATGAAATTTTTCCATTGATTCATAAACTATTCCAAGCTGTTTTACACTGTTGTGTTTTCCATGTGTTCTTAATAAATTATAAAAATGCTTTCGTGGGAGGCTTAGCATTATTTAATGCTAGATGTTGCATTGTCTCAGCACTTGCTTAGAGTAATGGATTGTCATTCTGTGCTTTGCTATTCATGCTGGTTGAGTAGAACCAGAGTTCAGCTTTGTCTAGTGGTCTCTTCACAGCTTTCATTTTGATTTTATTTCTCTCTTTCCATAGAACAGCATCCCCACTTCCAGTCAGCCTCTTCTGATCCCTTCCTCCAGTTGCATTTATTTTGCAAAACTTGACTTCCACCTACTTAATTTAACTTTGTTTTGCTAATAAACTCACTCATCTCTGGCCATTATAACACATTTATTTATATACCTCAATTATTGTTTACCTTCTGTTGAAAGGACAGTATGCCTCCTTGATACTATGTTTCCTTGATACTAATATGAACTGTTTATTACCCAATTTTAGAGCTTATATTTCCATTTATTAGAGGGTGACTCAGTGCATGGAAATGAAAAAGTGGAGAGTAATTGAGTAATTTAGAAACAGAGAGGGGTGCATCGTCTAACTATCTGGACATTCATTGTCTGTCTGTCTGTCTATCATCTATCATTTATCATCTCTGTCTATCTGTCTGTCTGTCTGTCTGTCTGTCTGTCCATCCATCATCTATCTATCTATCTATCTATCTATCTATCTATCTATCTATCTATCTATCTATCTATCTATCTATCTATCTATCTATCTATCTATCGCTCTCTCTCTCTCTCTCTCTCTCTCTCTCTCTCTCTCTCTCTCTCTCTCTCTCTCTCTCTTCTTTAAAATTATCATCTTCCTTACCTTATAAATTTTAGTCCTGTGAAGTGCTTGGTGTTAATGCAAATATTCAAATTCCAGATGCTGGAGGAATGAGTGTTTTCCTATTTGCAAACAAGCCTTTCTATGCATATTTTAATATTGAATGACTTCAGCCTTTCATTCTGTCCCCCCACCACTCTTCCTTCCTTTATTGTATGGGTTATTTCCTCCACTTCAAGCAAAGCTGTCATGGAACTGGAAGAGGAATTAGACAGTGTGAGGAAAACACCACACTGTGTCAAAAGCTCCAGCATCAGAATAGTCATTAATTCTGCCACCACTGCTTTAGCTTCACAATGTTTTACTCTGGATTTTTTGATTCCCGGTTTCTAAAGAAAAAGTAACACCCAGAGGTGGCCTTCCTGTTAGGCAGAGTGAGGTGGTTGCCTCAGGCATAATGTTTAGGGAGTCAAAATGACAACAAATTATTTTATATTTGTTATTATTGATTTTTTACTGATACAGATGGAAATACGTTGTCCGATCCTCTAGCTTGGATGCCAAAATAACCTGTCTTAGTTTAGGTAGAGTATGTATATGAATGTGGCTAGATGGATGACCCCATTAGCTGCTCTTCCTCAGGCAACAAAATCCCTTGGCTAGGCCATTAATTCTTTAGAATCATTGTTTCTCCTACACAGTAAGGATTGATGATTGTGATCATGGCAAAGTCCCTTTAAGCAGGGAATTTGCCCCGCAAGGAGTGGGAAACAAAACTTGTTTGGATGATTTGAGGTTCTCTGCTCTGAAATACTATTTTAATTTAGGTAGGAAAGATCAGCCAATGTGGAAATAGAAGACAGCTAAAAAAACCAAAATGGAGTAAGGGTAAAAAAAATACTGTGTATTGACAGGATCAAGAGTTGCAAACCTATGGTCCCTGAGATCGCACGAGGAGCCATGAATTATTTGAATTTCAGCTTCTCAGGCTCCAATTACATGAAGTCCTTGACTTACAGTCAGAGGTGGGTTCCTCCCGGTTCGGACCGGTTCTATAGAACTGGTAGTAACTTGGCAACCTGGGTTGCTAGAACCGGCAGCAACGCAGGCCTGCCACGCCCCCGAACCTGTTCTTTTGGCAGTGCCATAGGTGCCGCCATCTTGTTTTTTGCTTCTGCACATGCACAGCTTTTTTTAAGCACTGTGCATACGTGAAGCACGTGCGCGCCCGCATGGCACGACACTGAGCGAACCAGCAGCGAAGAAAACCAGAACCCACCCCTGCTTACAGTCATTCATTTAATGACCATTTGAAATTACAACTGCACAGAAAAGAGTAACTTATGAATGTTTTTCACACGACTGTTGCTGCATCCCCATGGTCATGTCATCAAAATTAGGTGCTTAGCAACTGGCATGTATTTATGACAGTTGCACTATCCTGTAGTCATATGATCACCATTTGTAACCTTCCCAACCATCTTCCAACAAATAAAGTCAATGGAGGAAGCCAGATTCACTTAATGACCACATGATTCACTTAACAACTGTGGCAAAAAAGGTTGTAAAATGGGACGAAACTTACTTAACAATGCCTTGCTTAGCAACTGAAATTTTGGGCTCAGTTGTGGTCATAAATCCAGGATTACTTCCCTCCCAAATTTGTTATCATTTTTTTTCTGAGGTTAGAGAACTGGAAAGCCTTTTCAAGGATACACGGTACAGGCTGACAATAAAGGTTAGGCAGTTACTTTAAATCCAAAGTAGCAGTCAGAAGACACAATGAAAACTGCTTAATTTCACAGCACATGAACAGACTTAACCATAGTTTCAAATGGGAAACTGTGAGCATCCTAGTCCGAGCTTCATTCAAAAATACTAGATAATTCCTGGAGGCTTGGCGTTCAGACAAATCAGCCATCAACAAGCACATAGAGAAATCATATTTACACACCATTCAAAAGAGACAACGAAAAAGCTAAACAAACAAAGAAAAAGACTATAAGACCTCATTGCCAGCAATCAATACTTAAATAAGCACAAATTAACACTAAGATTAACATCAGACAAAAAATATCAAGCAGTAAACAACAGTCTAATGATTGAATCTTGTTTAATGATCTAGATTTTTAATGCAACACAAGTATGAATTGAACCTCCAATAATATTGCCTGGGCATCATCGTATCTATTGTGTTCAACTAGATGCGTTAAGTTGTAACATAACCTGTAAGATGGCTAAAAGCAGTACTGCAACCCTTCACTCCAGCTAAAACTCTCTAATTTGAGGAATCAGTGGGATAGTCAGGCTGAATTTGGAAATCTGCACCAGGGTTTTTCCACATTCTGAGCTATTTATCTCAGAGAGTTACAGCACAAACAGCTTCCCTTGTTTTATTTGTGGTTTTTTTTAACACCCCCAGTCCCCCATTTTTAAACAACAAAGCCAGAAGTGGACTGGGATGAGGAGCAATTTATATCATGACTATTTTAATGCCAACTTTCTCCTTCTGACCATTTGATTCTCATCTGCTCATCCTGACACAGATTGCTAATATTGTTTCTGCTACCTTCTGATCCATGGGCGAAATGTACTCTCCAAAGCCTTGTTCCTTATATACTGTACAAAAATGAGTGAAGATTCATCTATTCCTTGAAGCATTCTATGCCCAGCAGAAGTGAGAATTAGATTTGTCACATTCCCCTCAAATGACTGCTTAATGAATCAACGCAAGATTTGTATACTCCTCTATCCAAACTTCCTATCTTGCTTTCCTTTCCTAGCAATGAATGCTAGTAGTAAACTATAGCAATAGCACTTAGACTTACCGGTATATACCGCTTCATAGTGCTTTACAGCCCTCTCTAAGCGGTTTACAGAGTCAGCATATATTGCCCCCAACAATCTGGGTCCTCATTTTACCCACCTCGGAAGGATGGAAGGCTGAGTCAACCTTGAGCCTGGTGAAATTCGAACTGCTGAACTATGTGATACAGATTCAATTTATTTATTATTTGTATCCCACCTTGGTTATTTGATTAACTCAAGGTGGTGAACGTATTACACACATCTTCTTCCTCCTATTTTCCTCACTACAACAACAACCCTGTGAGGAGGATTGGACTGAAAGAGAGTGACTGGCCCAAAGTCATCCAAGCTGGATGGGACTTGAACTCATGATCTCCCACTTTCTAGCCTGGTGCCTTAACCACTAGACCAAACTGGCTTTCGGTTACATTACTACAATACAGTAATATCTTCTTTAAAAAGATATGAATTGATCATTTTTTGTCTTCTGTCCTTGTGTAATGCCTCTTGCCCTCGTTGACTCCTTCCTTCCTTCCTTCCTTCCTTCCTTCCTTCCTTCCTTCCTTCCTTCAGTCTTAAAGGGAACAAATACAGTATTAGGCCATTTACTCTTTTCTTCAAAAACACATTCTCAACTTTATGAATTCTATGAATTGATAATTTTTTATCTCCTGTCCTTGTGTAATGCCTCTTGCCCTCATTGATCCTTTTGTTCCTTCTTTCCCAATATCTTAAAAAGCAGCAAAATATTAGGCAATTTATTCTTTTTTTTCAAAAACACATTCCCAACTAGAGTAGATACAAGATACCACTGTCTTCGGGTTTCTACCACAGTCTTCCAGTTGAAAGTATGTCGACTAAGCTTCAAATTGCAATGGTACAAACGAAGCTCCATCTGTTTTCATGTATGCCACACTTTGATTGCACTGTCACTGGACCTTTTTAACCACACTGTCAAGTTTCGAAGCACGCTTATACTGTTGCAACTATTATCGCTTCTCATCTTACCAACAAACTAGGGGGAAGGGAGGGGGAAATGGAATGTAGGCTCCAGACATCAAGAACACAAACCGTGAGAGCCAAGGACACTTCAGCAGGTGGTTGAAAACCTCAGAGACACTTTCTCATAACAATACAATGACATTCAATTGGACAATGTGACCTGACTAATGAGGGGAGGGAGAATTCTATACTTTAATTATGTGTGATTGCATGGGAATTAGCTAGAGCTGGTTTTGCCTTAACCAGTGCCAAAATGATGTATTCAATAAAGTTTGGCATTAAGAGATTGGATCATCTCGACCATGCTTGCTTAGTTGGGTTCATCAGTTGGAACGTTAATACATACCTTGTGATGACCCCAATGACAAATTATTTGTCTGTAATGGTATAGGGTCTCCTGCTTGGTTGGTGGGGGAGGACTGGAGGACTTCTGGGGTCCCTTCCAACTCTATTATTCTGTTCTGTTATTCTTTCTATGATTATGTGTATCCATTCCATCAAGCCCAAAGAAAGTCCGGAATGGTATAGGAACTCCTACCATGGCAGGGGATTAGACCAGATCTCCAAGGTCCCTTATTCTATCTTCTAAAGCAAACAGTAGAGAGAGGAACAAACACAGTATCTATCTACTGCATATACTCAGAGTCAGGATGGGTCAAAAGTCAGCTTTGATCATCTAAAAGTTCCAGGAGGGCACCAAAAATAGTGGGGAGAAACAGATCTGGGCCTTTCAAGACAAATTAACATTTAGAAAATTGAAAAAAAAAGTGGGTGGCTCATCTCCAGCAACTGAGCTTGCCTTGAGTATAATGGGAAGAAAGTAAAACTACAGCCAGTGCTGTTTTCCAGGCAGCATCAAGCTGAATTTCCAAAGTTGTAATGCAGACCTTTCATCAGAACTGTCTGCACTAACATTTAAGGGGGTGAAAAAATGATTTCAGGGTAAAAAGAGAGATATGTATGTGTGTATATGTGTGCATGTGTGTGTGGGGTATTAGAGGGAGAAAACATGGCTTAGAATGAGAGAGAAGTATCTTCACCCCATTTTGAGTCTGGTCTTCTCCAGGACTTGCTTCTGTCCCAATCAACTCTTTCAGAGGTCATCTACAACAATGGCAATGATAAGGTTGTCTATTGATGCTTCATTTTTTTCTTTCCATTCAGCTGCCTTGCTGGTAGAAAACTGTGCACTTGCGTAAAGGAAGGCAACCTTACTCAGGGCCCAGCTGGCATATCTCTATAAGCCCTTGATTTCTAAAAATAATCAGTAGCTCCAGGAAGCCACACAGGAAATGAACTGAAGAAGATGGAAATAAATCTACTGAGAGATCTAATGAGGGAGGAGAAAAGGTCTAGGACAAGCATTGATCACAGCAAACTGTTACCGCAATTGTTAGTTTTCTTGAGTGTTATCATTTAATTTTCACAGGCAGTGATCTCTTTTCTCTCTTTCTCTCTCACCACAGAAATAGACCCAAATCCTTATGAAAATGTTAAACCCTTCCGCTACCAACTCTATCTTACTTTATTCCAAAACTTGTCTTATATAAAATGCCTTTTCTCCAGAGAGTCTTTGTTAATTATCGTCCTTCTCATACACATATTAAAAATAGCAAAGTAATCCTTGCGTTAAGCATTTGCATTCTCACTGAAATATGTACTTCTAGCAAATTCCTAATTAATTGCTGGTTTGCCGGTTTAATGAGCAATAAAGGAACATAAATAAAACCAGGCAGGGCATCACACTCCAGCTTTGAAACTAGCACTGCAGATGTTACATTTGGAACATCTTACTCTATCAGAATGGGCTACCATGTCCTTATTTTATTGTATTTATTAAATTTTTATGCCACCTTGTAGGGGAGATGGGTGGCATTAAAAATTAATAAATACAATAAAAATAAATAAAGAAAAACATAAGTAAAATCAAATTTTGGATTCCTTTAATGACTATTTGTTAACTATCAACTACACATTCTTTCCTGAAAATAAATATTATGTAAAAAAGAAATTTGTTTCATATAAGCCAGGGGTATCAAACTGGTGCCCCATGGGCTGGATACGTCATGCACAGACCACGCCCCCCCAGCTCCGCGAATGGGAAAAGTCGCGAAACATCATGTGATGGCAATGTGATGCAGTGAGTTTGACACCCGTGATATAAATGATTCTAAACTTTGTCCTTTTGTGGAAGTAAAGATAGAGAGATTTTTAAAACAACTGAGTGAAGAAGCTGCATCGAGGGTGAAGTGCTTTTTTGTTTTTAAATGTGTGTTTAATGAGAAACATCTAGCTCATAAATTCATTTATACACAAGATAAGATCACTTTGTTTTCTAACTTGTCACTTCATTATCACATTTCTGTACAGACTATGAAAATTATATTTGGATTTTCATACCGTTGCTGTACTGTGCTCAGCAATGAGATCTTACAGGAGGATGAGATTGCCAAATTATTCATGAGATTTCAATCATTTTTAAAAAATGAAATAGCTCCACCGTGAGATGGTATGATTGTACCCACAGCTAGGAAATGTTACTTATCTCCGCATTACAACAGCAAGAAAGAAAACAGCAATTAATGCCAATGATATGCCCGCTCGTTGAAAACTTCATTCTCACAAACCACTAATGCTGTAATAACTCTCCAGAAACAATTACATGGAACAGCTACTGCCGATGTTTTGTCTTATAGATCGAGCAATTTTCAGCAAAACACCAGATTGTTGGTGTGGTTTATTTTTTCCAGGTGAAGATACTACCAATACATTAAATGTCTAAATATGTATATATATCTCTGATTAATAACCACAATTTTTACATGTTATATTTCATTTGCTCACAATATTGTTTTGTGTCGGTGCAAAGTGGGCCTCAGGTATGCTGTGCACAGTGAAAAATATGGGTAAACTCAGGGTCCCTAAATTGGGATTGGGCCAGGGGTAGGCTGCTGGGGGTTCGCAGGGGTTCAGGAGAACCTCTAGCTAAGATTCTGTGCAGTTCGGAAAACCCCCAAATCCCACTCCTGGCTAGCCCCGCCCACCACACCCTGCTACTCCCAGGAGTCCCCACGCAGCCCATTTTGGATGCAGGTAAGTGCAGGGCATGCGTGGAGGCTCGGGGAGGGCAAAAAACGGGCCTACCGGAGGGCCTCCAGAGCCTGGGGAGGCCATTTTTGCCCTCCCAGAGGCTCAAGGAGAGCTTCCGGAGCCCGGGGAGGGCAAAAACACCCCACCCGCCGTGGTGCAGGAGCCCGACTAGGCCACGCTCACCATGGCCACGCCCATCCAGCAACCAGCTAGAGAACCCCTTGCTAAAATTTATGAAGCCCACCCCTGGATTGGGCTATTCTTTCCAGCATAAATTAATGAAGGCACTGGGCAAATGGAGCGTGTGGATTGAAAGCCAGCAATTGATAAAGTGAGAACCAAAAGTGAGTTAGAACATCTCTCCTTTTCTAACAAACCTTCTTTCACTTTTGTTTCTGGTTTTGTTGTTGTTGTTGTTTATTTCTTCTTCCCACAAACACCAGCTAGCAAAACTGGTGCAGAAAGGTCTTCCTATACTTGTGAGCTGGTTGCTTCAAGAGGTCTTGTGAAGTTTGGTTGAGGGGCACTGATGCCTAGTGGCTACATTAGTAAGTTTATTATTGTATTTATTTAATAAACAAACTTATATAGCCACCCTTCTCCCAGAAGGAACCTACTGCCCATTTTTTTCTCTACATATTTTTAATTTATTTAATTATTAGCCACCTGTCTTACTCAGGGTCACTCTGGGAAGCTTACAATAATAAAAGATAGAAATTGTAGAAGCTAGAAGCATAAATAAGTTAATACTGTACAAAAAGCCAAACACTGCAACCCAATTAAAGATGGGGACGGTCGGAGCAGGATGGGGGGAGTGGGATCTGTTGTTAATCTATCAACCACCTTCACTGTGATGTTCCCCCCATTGGACCCCCAAGCTAAGTGGCAGAGTCAGGTCTTTAGGCTCTTAGGAAAGTTGGAAAGATGGGAGAGGATATCACTCGGAGGGGGGGATGTTCCAGAGGACAAGCACAATGGGAGAGGCCCTTCTCCTAGACCTCACCAGCCAAAATACTCGGGCCAATGTGCCTGCAGCATGCCTCCCCTGCCTGTATGGGTGGGATGGGCCAATCTCAGTGGAATGAGATGGTTCCCTCAAGTAGCATGGACTCATGCCATGAAGGGCTTTAAAGGTGATTATCAACACCTTGAATTGCACCAGGCACAGTGGTGGGTTGCTACCGGTTCGCCCCGGATCGGGCGAACCGGTAGCGACGGCGAGAGGCTCCGCCCGGCTGGACATCTCTACGCATGCACAGAAGCGCTGCATGCACGCACATGCACGCACACTCCCAATAGCAAACCGGTAGCGAAGATAATTGAAACCCACTACTGACCAGGCAGCAGATCAGCAGCAGGCCATATGTGGTTATATACATACAGGTAATACTCAACCTATGACCACAATTGAGTAGAATAATTTCTGTTGCTAAGTGAGTCAGTTATTAAGTGAATTTTGCTCCATTTTATGACCTTTCTTGCCAGAGTTGTTAAGTGAAACACTGCAGTTGTCAACTTAGTAACATGGTTGTAAATTGAATCTGGCTTCCCCATTGACATTGCTTGTCAGAAGGTCACAAAAGGTAATTACATGACTCCGGGACACTGCAACCGTCATAAATATGAGTCAGTTGCCAAGTATCTCAATTTTGATCATGTGTATATGAGGATGCAACAGTTGTAAGGGTGAAAAACAGTCATAAGTCACTTTTTTCGATGCTGTTGTAACTTTTAAACGGTCACTAAATGAACTGTTGTAAGTTGAGGACTATATCATCTATCTATCTATCTATCTATCTATCTATCTATCTATCTATCTATCTATCTATCTATCTATCTATCTATCTATCTANAGGTCACAAAAGGGGAATACATGGCTCTGTAGCATCATTAATATGAACCAGTTGCCAAGCATCCAAATTTTGGTCACGTGACCATGGGGATGTTGCAGTTTATTGGTGAAAAACAGTCATAAGTCACTTTTTTCGATGCTGTTGTAACTTTTAAACGGTCACTAAATGAACTGTTGTAAGTTGAGGACTATATCATCTATCTATCTATCTATCTATCTATCTATCTATCTATCTATCTATCTATCATCTATCTATCATGTATCTATCTATCATCTATTGAATTTATTTGCTGCCCATCTGGTAACGAACAACTCTCGGCAACTTCCAACATTAAAACATTAAAATCCTAAAAAATAAATATATTTAAAAGAATAAAAATAAAATCCCAATCAAGATAAAATATAGTTAAAAGAGAGGGAGAGAAGGAACAAGCTGTTAATTCAACAACCACCTCCGATATGATGTTTCCCTGTTAGGGTGCCAAGCCATCTGGCAGGTCTTCAGGCTCCTGTGGAAGGACAGAAGAGTGGGACCCAATCTCACTTCAGGGGGTAAGATGTTCCAAAGGGCAGGAGCCACAACAGGGAAGGTCCTTCTCCTGGACCCCTGAGCTATCTCTGGTTACTCTATTTTTACTTTTTTTAAAAAAATCTATTCCAATTCAATGGGAGGCAGTAAATGCCTCTCATCCCCAGTGTTTGTGTCACAAAACTAAAGTGTTCACTATGTAAATCAGGGGTGTCAAAACTTGATTTCATTGAGGGCCACATCAGGGTTGTGTTTGACCTTGGGGGCTGTGGTGGACGTGGCCAGGATGTATGTGGCCAGCTCAACGTCACTCATGTCGGTAGTGCCTTGTGGAGGCCTGAGCACTCTGCCAGTGAATGGGGCACCCGAGCTCCATTTTCTGCTGTGACGGCCTCCTGCAACCCTCTGCCAGTGAAAACGGAGCTCGGGAGGGCTGTCCGCAGCCCTCATGAGCTCTGTTTTCGCTGGCAGAAGCACCGCAGGCTGGTCCTTCGCTGTTTCCCCACGGGCCAGATCTAAGCACCCCGCGGGCCGGATCCGGCCCCCGGGCCTTGAGTTTAACACCCCTGATGTAAATACTCCATTCTCCCGATTAACAAAACTCTTCACAGATGTTACCTTAAGGATGTTGTCTACCTTAGAGGAAGCAGTGGTGCATTCAGCCTCTTGAGCCTTATAAAAGCTAATTGAATTAGTTTTTAATGTGATGGGAGGAAAAACACATGGGGAGCAATTGTTCATGTAAGTAATGAAAGTAAATTAATACCAATACTAAATCAAATCTTGCTTTCTCGTGACCCTACTCACTTTTTTAGAATGTAGCTCCTGTTTGTTCACTTTTTTATATATCTACAAATCCATATAAATAAGACATTTGTTAGGAAAAATGAACATGAAATGGATACAAATATTTATGCAGACTTTTTTTTTAAAAAAAAATCCCAGATTGACATACAATAAAATAGGAGGAATTGAAAAGATAGAAATGGAGAGAAACTAACAGGAATTAAAATGAATAGGAAACTGCTGTTTTGAAAATTAGAAATTTCTGGGGGAGGAAGTTATGTTGGATATGTTCACCACCTTGAGTTATTTGTAAAAATAATAAAAATGGAATATAAATAAATACATTTCTCATTTGTCTTTTCATTTCTTGGATTTTTTCCTAGGATGGGCCACTAAGTTATTAACTAGAGTAATTCCTGACTAATATCTTCTTTTCATATCTCTATCTTTTTAAATAATGGGATACTTTTCATTTTTGACTTAGAGAAGAAGTAAGATTAAAAAAATGTAAGGAAATTGATCTAATCATGTAATAAAAATAATTTTGTCTCCTGGAACATGTAAATCTGAGAACCACAAAATTTCTGAAATTGCTCTGAAAAGAAATGCATTCAGAGGACAATCTCAAAGTATATTACATCTTAATCTTTATAGACCAACCTTCCTCAACTGTATGCTCTATATGCTGAATACTGAAAAGTACTGAACTGTACTGTACTGAAGTTTGCAGATGATACAACAGTGATTGGTCTCATTCAAGACAACGATGAATCTGCATACAGATGGGAGGTTGAACAACTAGCCTTGTGGTGCAACCAGAACAATCTTGAACTAAATACACTCAAAACCGTAGAAATGGTGGTGGATTTTAGAAGAAAACCTCCTATACTACCACCTCTTACAATACTAGACAACACAGTATCAACAGTAGAGACCTTCAAATTTCTAGGTTCTATCATATCTCAAGACCTAAAATGGTCACCTAACATCAAAAATGTCATCAAAAAAGCACAGCAAAGAATGTTCTTTCTGCGCCAACTCAGGAAGCTCAAACTGCCCAAGGAGCTGCTGATACAGTTCTAGAGTTAATGTGACACAAGGACAGTTTTTTCCCCGAATGCCATCACTCTGCTTAACAACTAATTCTCACAACACTGTCAAATAATTTACTAAGACTGTATTACTATTATTCTTCTCTTCCTTACTAGTATCTATCTCTTCCCACTTATTTCTATAACCATGTTGCTTGTCTTTCAATTTATATTGTTGTTTTTTTGTTTCCTAGTACGATTTGATAGCTTATTAGTAACCTTGACTATCACTAAGTGTTGTATCTTTTTATTCTTGATGAATGTATTTTATTCTCCTTATGTACACTGAGAGCATATGCACCAAAGACAAATTCCTTGTGTGTCCAATCACACTTGGCCAATAAATAATTCTATTCTATTCTATTCTATTCTATTCTATTCTATTCTATTCTATTCTATTCTATTCTATTCTATTCTATTCTATTCTATTCTATTCTATTCTATTCGCACTGTACATTCAGCATCCAGAATTGGCAGCCTAAATTCCGAAAGCCTATAAAGACACACATGTGTAGATTCCAGCTGGCTATTACTATAATAATAATATTTATTAACTGGCAATTGACCATGGAGAACCAGTTTGGTGTAATGGTTAAAGGCACCAAGCTAGGAAATGACCATGGATTCTAGTCTTGTCTTAGGCACAAAACCAGCTGAATGGGCCAATCATGCTCTCTTAGTCCCAGGAAGTAAGCAATAACAAATCACTTCTGAAATCTTGTCAAGAAAACTGCAAGGACCTATCTTCAAGACTGACTTGGAGTCACACACAAAGACCGATGGCCATAGCACATAGCAGAATAACAGTGTTGGAAGAGATCTTGCAGATCTTCTAGTCCAACTTGCTCAAGCAAGAGACCCTATACTATTTCAGACAAGTGGTTGTCCGGTCTCTTCTTAAAAACCTCCAGTGATGGAGCATTTACAACTTCAGATGGCAAGCCAGTCCACTGATTAATTGTTGTTGCATCACTTCTTTCCATATTGTTTACAAAATGTGGTTGCATCCATGTACTTATCAGGAGTCAAGGATGACTTAGGGGTTGTTATATTTTAAAACTGTTCTGAATTTAATTGCAAGAGTGATAGGAAAGGTTCTGCTTCAACTGATGCCATAGACCCTAACCTGTTATCACTATTTATCCCAAGACAGTCTGTGGATCAAATTTTCCACTAAATGTCAATTGAAAACTGTGTGTGCTACAGAAGTAATCCCAGCAGTAACGCTGTGATAGCAACAGCAGAGCTATAAAAGAGATAATGGCAGAACAATCAGTCCCTATAAAAATAATGAACATGGAATGGCTAAAGACAGATTCCAGAGAAATCAATGTATTAGCTTAGGGAAGCGGATGAAAGGTCTCAGCACAAGAAGTAATTGTCATGGTGGAATGAAAAAAAAAACAAGTCAAAGAGAGTTTGACTTGTTTTTTTGTTATTATTGCTTCCTTCTTATATTGCATGTTCATTTCTTTTGCCAGATAGTCCTTCAAAGGTCAAACGACCTATTGTCCACTATAAAACCCATTCATTCTGAAGAGTTCTCAAGAACTCTTCAGATAAAGGTTAAGCAGAAAATAGATCTGCACCTTTTGCTAATTCTATGGGTGATTTACTGTAGATTGTCCAGCATTTCTGGCTTCCTACTCTCTCTCTCTCTCTCTCTCTCTCTCTCTCTCTCTCTCTCTCTCTCTCTCTCTCTCTCTCTCTCTGTGTGTGTGTGTGTGAGAGAGAGAGAGAGAGAGAGAATGAATTACAGAGTGGGAAGGGACGTTGGAGGTCTTCTAGACCAACCCCCTGCTCCAGCAGGAGACCCTATACCACACACATCTCTCTCTTCATCCACTCCTCATGTTATACTGGTGAAATAAGGAAAGCTTAGAGTGTAACCAGAATGGCATAACCATTCTGTGGGAATGGTTATGAGCATAGTTCTAGACCCAGGTGATGTACAAAATAGATCCTGTAAAGCAGGGGTGTCAAACTCACGTCGTCATGGCGACGTCATGTGACGTATCAGGACTTTCCCCCCCCCTTCGCTAAACTGGGCATGGGCATGGCCAGCGTGTGATGCATCCAGGCTGCGGGCCGGGAGTTTGACAGCCCTGCTGTAAAGTAAATTCTGATCTGGATGACTAAAGGTAAATTTCTTGATCCAGCCTAGCATATGATTCTCCAAGATCTTCATTTATCCTCCATCTGTCTCCTTATTTCTACTCAATCAGGCCTTGCTGTCTGATCCAGTGTAAGTGTGTAAGGAATCTGTGAATGTCGCCAGATATGATTGCATTACTGTTGATGCTTTATCCAACTAACGATTTCCAGAACAGTCCTCATGTTCACCTTGTGGCTCCTGAAAGAACTTATTTTAACATGAGTTTCTGTGATGCTTGTAAAATTGTTTTCATTATTTTTATTCTATTATTCTCTTGCCCCTTATCTCTCAGTATCTTCCCATTAGAATGCATATAAAATAAAAGTCACAGACAGCACCAATAAGTCACTATTTTGAAAGCCTGTTTGGTGAAGTCCTGCAGATACTATGACCATTCTCCTAAAACTAGATTAGCTGAGCAAGATCTCAGCAACCTTGAACAGCTGCAGAGATTCAGGGAAAGGCTGAGATATACAAAATGAACACATCAGTATTATTAATCTGTAACTATGGTAACCCTTCTAGTTTAGGATGAGCCAGTTGATTTCAAACTTGGCTACAAAGGTTCAAGCATTAAATGCATCATCTCCAGAATATTCATTCATACATTATTCATTCATTCATACCTTCATTCATTCTCAATATTTGTACATCTGGAAAACCCTCCTTCCAGCAACAGATTTTTTTTTTTACTAAAAATATACCATATGCCTCAAAACCTAGCATCAGAGAACTTAATGGTCCGGAGACAGCAAATACAAAATAAATCAGATAAGGCTAACATATAGTTCAGGAAAGGCAAAACAAAACAAATTAACTTGTTCAGTCTATTTAAACAGCCAAATGAGTGGGAAGAACCTTGGGTAGAAATTCTAGAAATATATTTGATTGCACTTAAATGAGAAGTCTAGTTTTTAATTACCAGCAATCCTTCTTGCAGTGTGCATAAAGGGGCACAGTATAATTATATATATTTCAGCTCCAGAATATCATAATTGACCAGATACAGATCACAGCCTGCTACTAACAATCTCCAACTTCTTTAATTAATCATATGTTATCCTCATTTATAAACTAGAAAGTGATTATTAACAGGTTCAGAACTTGGTTTATAACTTTGAATTAATCAAACTTAACTGATTGTCCTTCTGGTTCATCAGAATTGTTTAACTTTCTCCTCTTGTTTTGTCTTTAATATTCTCTCAACATTTTTTTGAAAACTTCTTAGAGCTGACATCAAGAAACTTTCTCCTTCTATTGCAGGTATCCAGATACAACCTTATCTGAGCATGCACTATGTCCTTTTTTTTTTTTACCTCGATGAAGGTCCTAAAGCTCTTGTAAGCATTGCCAAACATTTGTAAAACACTTGTCTTCCTCCCAATCTCCTCCCATGTCTCCAAAACTGCTGGCAGCTCTCTTGTCTCTGTGATCCACAGAGGAGCTTTCAGGTTTCTGCTATGCCACTATCAGTGCCATTAAATCAGTGGTTCTCAACCTTTCTAATGCTGCGACACCCCCGCGACACCCCTGCGACACACACCCCCCGCCACCGCGACCCCCTCCCCGCATGGGATGAGGTGACAAAGGGGGCGTGGCACCAGGGGGGCAGTG
>QLTV01003646.1:3039632-3065358 GCA_003457575.1 Thermophis baileyi
CGCCGCAATTTGGGTTCTTTCACCCTCTGCGCATGCGCGGAACACTCTGCGCATGCGCAGAGGGTAAAAGAACCCAAATGGCGTCCGGGCGGGTGGGCGAAGTCTCCCGTTTCTGTCGCTACTGGCTATTCGGCGACCCGCAGGCACGGCCGAACCAGGAGCATTTCACCCCTGCAGTGATGGTGGCACCAAGATGGCAGGCTAACGCGTGCGACGACCCCTGTGAAATGGTCGTTCGACCCCCAAAGGGGTCGCGACCCACAGGTTGAGAACCGCTGCATTAAATGTTCAAAGTCATCTAATTGAGATTTGAACCAACCAGGTAACAGACACTTTTTATAAGCTGTGACAACTCCCTAGCTTTTGTGTAGCACACGATTTCCTAAAACCTCTGGTCTTTGGTCTTGGTCTCGAGGTTCAAAGTTTTTTCAGATGGCAGAAGACTGGCTACCAGTTAGTCTAAGATTCTACCACTTTTCAAGTCTTAATTCCAATGTTTCCATTCTTGCTGAAAACATTTAAAAGACTCATGGGCCAACCCAACATCTGTGTCATCAATTTCTCAACATGTTGAAAATTGTTGTTGAGTAAAGGAAGAAGAAAAAATGTTCTCTTGTAATATTTTATTCCAACATCCTTGTCTGCTATAGTGAGGACATCATAATCAGGTTCCCAGCATCAATAACATTCTGCATAAATGTCTATAGAGATTCTCAGTCATCCAGGTCATGGTTGTCCCAAAGATGCTTTTTCAAGAGGCAACTGGACTTTCTGGTTTTTCTTTGAAGATGTTTCACTTCTCATCGAAGAAGAAACTTCTTGGATGAGAAGTGAAACATCTTCAAAGAAAAACCAGAAAGTCCAGTTGCCTCTTGAAAAAACACCTTTGGGACAACATTCTGCATACTTAACACACCCATACATGCGTAGGGTAGAAAATTGGACAATCAACAGATGCAAGTTGTATTCTTCAGGAGCATTCTTTCTCCATATTGCTAATTATAAAATATATATGGAACAGTACCATCATTTCTATTTCATTTGTTAAAAGGCAAGAGGCAAATCGTCCATGTTTTCAACCCAACCAAGTTACAGTGTCTTCCATCTGCCTATGTCATTATGCCTGGCTTTATATGGCCAGACTGACTCCAAAAGCTAAATTTCAAGGACTGATCTTCCATGAATATTGGAAGATATTGTCAATAAGATTGATAATACTCTGGACATCGTTAAAAAAACGTCATACAATAAGATCCAAATCAGAACACAACCACCCTACTTCATCCCGTCCTGGTAGAATCTGGCAGGATCACTCATGCCTCAACCAAAATCTGCTAGTCTTTTGAATAAAAAAAAACCTTGCCATCCTATACCCAAAGGCTAATATAAGATGTCACCACATCCTTCCTATCAAGCACATCTTCCTGTGTTCCTCATAACAGAAAGAGCAAGAGGCAACGCTTGTTCATCTCCTTCTTACCATGTGATTCAGACTAATGCCAAATCAGGAACAGATATTCTATTGTGTCTACAATTTGGCAGTAGATGGTTTCCTGAACAACAAGGAGAACGTACCTGACATGCATTGTACAGAAGCTGATGCTCAAATTTCTTGATTCCCAAGATGTTCTGGAACATCTCATACAGCTGCTCCTTGCTGAGAATCAGCTCTGAAGCAGCACTTGCTGTCATTCTGGCTTGAGCTTTGCGTGGATCTTCTTCCCCTCGATATATTGCATCGAATTTTGCCATCCAGGAACTCAGGACGGTCTCCTTACTGAGACCATCAATCTCAGGCAGGCTACGGACCCTCTTTTCGATATGTTTCTTGAAGACTTCTCGGGAGTCATTAGCTGAGAACCCACCACTCTGAACCATTCTGGCGACACGGTCACTTTTCAGAAATACCTGCAAGGTAAACAAAAACATATACTCAATCCTTCCTAGATTTGAAAGAACTGGAAACATACCTCATTATAAAACTCCATATGATTCCTTTGTGGGGCTGCCACAAAGAAGAGGGAGTCAAGCTATTCTCCAAAGCACCTGAGGGCAGGATAAGAAGCAATGGGTGGAAACTACAGTAATCAAGGAGAGACACAACCTAGAACTAAGAAGAAATTTCCTGACAATTAGAACAATTAATCAGTGGAACCTCCAGAAGTTGTGAATGCTCCAATACTGGAAGCTTTTAAGAAGAGATTGGATAATCATTTGTCTGAAATGGTATAGGGTTTCCTGCCTAAGCAGGGGGTTGGACTAGAAGACCTCCAAGGTCCCTTCCAACTCTGGTATTGTATTGTATTGTATTGTATTGCATTGCATTGCATTGCATTGCATTGCATTGCATTGCATTGCATTGCATTCTGTTCTGTTCTGTTCTGTTCTGTTCTGTTCTGTTCTGTTCTGTTCTGTTCTGTTCTGTTCTGTTCTACTCTATTGCCACCAACTATGTATGTGACATTCCAATCTGGGCATTTGTTTGTGACATTGTTTGTGGAATAGTGGAGCATCCACTGTACATTGTGAATTTTTTTTGGGGTGGGGGGGAGGTGGGGGGAGGGAAGTAATCTTTTATATGATAGTCTTATTAGAGCTTTCCAGAGCTAAACCTCTGTACTGTCAGTTAACTATGATCCTTTGTCACACCACAGTTCAATAGCAGAGAATATCCTCTGTATGTAGGTTCAAATAGAATGGGAGAACAAGGTCTGAGAACCCTGTCAAATTCTGAACATTTGAAGAAAAGAAACATGTTTCTAAATGTTTCAGAGGCTTTATTATTTTGTTTTTAGACCATTCTCCACATTTTATGCAGAAATTCAATCTATTTTGCAATAGAAATGAGCTCTGGTCGCAAATACCCATTTCTATGCATTGGATGCAAATTGATAATATTTTGAATTCGCTTTCGAAGAATGTCATATTCCATGGTAATGAATTCATGTGCTATTTCTCCCAGTGCTCAGTCTCAGTTTTATGGGACAAATCCCTAGCATCCCTAGCTGACCTTGGCTGATTTTTGAAAAAGCTAATTTAAGGCAGGTTCAGACATGATTAGTGCTCAGAATGAAGGGTATCAGGAAATCCCAAAACTGCAAACTAGACTAGAGGGAGACAATGGCTAACCACTTACTTATGTTGCTAGGAAAACTACTGTACATATTTTTTTTTCTGTAGTCAGACAAATATCACGCTATCCATTCTATTACATCCATCTATGAGATTGAAAATGGGCTTCATTTATTTTCTGTTATGAGCTGTGTTTAACTAGCTTTCATTCATGGGTCTATGATTTCCAGAAAGAGTTTCTTCTTTAATCCTTCTTTATTATATTCCAATACAATATACAATATAAGTTTTAAAACATACAAGTATAATCCAGATATACAATAGCAGTACAGGTGTAACCATTATATAATTGTATTATAACTAAGCAGGTATCTATTTTAGGCAGCTAACTCAGTGGCATCTGCAGCAAACCACCAGGATGCTAAAAGGACAACATACACATGGCAATGCCATAAAATAAACACTGGTGTCTGATAGAAGTTGTGGCCTTTGTATGATGACACTTTTCCTTGTTTGCACCCTCATTCCCCCTGCACACACCAATGAATTAATTACTGTTTTGCTTCCTCCGTGCTCATATTTTATTTCTTATCTTACTTAAGACTTACATTGGCTCTTTACTCTTTTCACAGCCTATGTCAATAAGACTCCTTCTGTTCATGGATAGAGGAATCAGGATTGTACAATGCTTGAGAAAATATCCTAACTCTTCATTAGATAGTGAAATAACCCTGTAGCCATGGAAAAGAAGCCATCTGGACTGTAGTAGCAGTCCCAAGCAACAGGATTGAAGTCTTTCCTTCAGATGTTCCTGCCATTTGCCCATTGAAAAGTAGGGTCGATGCATAAAGTTTCTTCCATGAAATTAAAATTATCAAGTGTATGACCGTGTGTGTGTGTGTGTGTGTGTGTGATGGCTCAGTGGTTAAAGATGTTGAGCTTGTCAGCCTGGTGGCGCAATGGTTAGAATGCAGTATTGCAGGCTACTTCTATTGATTGCCAGCTGCCAGCAGTTTGATTCTCACCGGCTCAAATTTGACTCATCCTTCCGAGGTCAGTAAAATAAGGACCCAGATTGTTGGGGGCAATATCCTGACTCCGCAAACTGCTTAGAGAAGACTGTAAACCACTGTGAAGTGGTATATAAGTCTAAGTGCTATTGCTATTGTCATCTGGAAAGCTGACAGCCTGGGCCAGAGAGCCGAGCACAACAGAACAGGGTGAGGTCCCATTATTTGCCCCAGCTCCTGCTCACCTAGCAGTTCGAAAGCACACAAATGCAAGCATATAAATAGGTACCACTTCAGTGGGAAAGTAACAATGTTCCGTATACCTTAGCATATAGTCATGCTGGCCACATGACCACAGAAACATCTTCAGGCAATGCTGGCTCCCTCAGCTAAGAAACAGATAATGAGCACCTCCCCCTAGAGTTGGACATGATTGGACAGGGGAAACCCTTACCTTTACCTCAATGACCACAGTATTGAGCCATTTAACGTATTTTTCCAAAGTTTATGAACAATCCAAGACAGTGAGATCCTCAATGTCACCCCGTTAAAATAATTTCCTCCCCCCCCAATCCCTGTTATTTCCCAAATTCTATTTTTTACTGAGTATACCCTTATCCCAAAAGTTTGGATAGCTACATTATGTTCATTTCAGTAAATACTGAAATACCTTGCGGCTAGGCAGAAAATAATACAGTATGTTGTAAGAAAGATACATTACCTAAACAATTAACCTCATGGCATTGTGAAACAAGTTGGGACTACCCATATACAGCAGAATAAATTTTCCAATACACTTTGACCAGTGAGGGGCAGTGTGGCAATGTTTAATTAAAAAAAATATTGCCGTGCATGACAGGGTGCTATTTCAGAAGCAAACACAGTTCAGATCCTTGTTACTTGGCTGCATCTGGTGTGAGAAAGGCAATCTGTGTTTCCTGCTATCTTCAGGATCTCTTTTTATCACCACTCACAAGCACGGCACAGTAAGAAGCACAGGTCAGATTCGGGGGATGAAAAGGCACTTGACACCATAAGAGCTACTTTGGGAACAGGAAGAAATCATGGTTTTTCTTCCCCACCTCCCTAGGAGCCACTTGTCAACAATGACCTTTTTGCAACAACAGTGTGAAAAAAACAGGCCAATGTAAAATATGAAAGAGAGATATTCACCTGGAAGATGAACATTGTCCATAGAGGAAATAAAACATGGCATTGCCCTTTTCTATCAAATGAAAGCAAAGTTAATGGAAACCTTAAATGCCTTCATAGAAGCATAGAATCATAGGGCTGGAATGGACTTTGGAGGTCCTCTAGTACAGGGGTGTCAAACTCACATCGTCATGGCTGCATCACGTGACATATTGGGACTTCTTTCCCCTTCGCTAAACCAGGTGTGGGCGTGGCCAGCATGTGACGCATCCGGCCCATGGGGCAGGAGTTTGACAGCCCTGCTCTAGTACAATCCCTTTCACCCGAGGCAGGAATCCTTATACCATTCTGGACAAACGGTTGTCCAATTTTTTCTTTAAAATCTCCAGTGATGGAGCACCCACAACTCTGAGGGGCAAATTTTTCCATTGTTTAATCCTTCTCACTGTCATGAAATTCCTCCTTATTTTCAGGTTGGATCTCCCACTGATGAGTTTCCACCCACTGCTTCTTGTCCTGTCCTCAGGTGCTATGGAGAGGTTTCCCCAGAGCTTAATAATCCATCATATAAGCACATGACTTCTTCATACCCTGAATCCATCTGAAATGTTCAAAGAAATTCTTGTTCTTATTTGTGTCTTTTCTAGAGGAACAACTTCATATTTATTATTTATTTATTTATTAGTAGGTTTGGAAAGGACCTAAGAAGTTCTTAGATACAAAAATAAGCAGCCCAGCTAGTGGCTGGAAGCAGAATAGAACATACCTTTTCAGGTATCAGATACAAGGTGTATTTATGAAGACATTACTATCCATAGATGTTTATCTCATAGTATAGAGGAACTGTATATGTGCTACTTGACTCCACTGGAGGGCATCCCAATGGAGAGGAGGATCCCACAAAAGTTAAGATGGCCATGTGAACAAAACTTTGCTCCTCTTTAAGGTACATTGAGACTCACATTCATTTAACAAGAGGAACAAAAGTGGAAATAAGGTTCCTTCCATTTCTATATTTGTGCTAATTGCAATTTAGTACAAATACAAGAGGGAGATGGGTGGTTCAGGAATGTGAAGAATAAATAAATACATTTCTTCAATCTCTGTATTTTCACCTATAAAATATCAGCAGTGGAATTTTTAATAGAGAATTTTTAATACTGTTATGCTCAGTTGAGTCAGCTAATTCCTGGTGACTCTGTGGATAAAAGATCTCCAAACAGTCCTGTCTCTTGCTGCATTATGCGGTTCTTGCAGTTGCATTTCTGGGGCTTCCAATTCCTCATCTATTTGCCTCATATGCTTCCACCCGCTTCTTCATCTTCTATCCATCTTGCCTAGTAATGTCATCTTTCCCATAGATGCATCATGATGTGTCCAAAATATGACACATATTCAAAATAAATTAACAGTACTTAGTTGCCTTTGACCAAGCCAGAACTCTATTGAGCTTGAATTATGAAGCTGGGTTTAAATCATTGATCTTTAATAAATCAGACAGAGAGAAAGAGAACAAGGAATAGAAGCAGGGGCCAAGCAGGCTGTCATATTTAAAAAAACTAGTTCATATTTTTGCAATAATTATAACCCGACAGTGATTGGAAATAATTTAGTCCATGTTTATAAGTGACAGAACTTGGCTGAGGTGGACCAAGAAAGAATACTTCATAGTTAGATTGAATAATCAGAAGGAAACATTCAATATTCAATTGGGCTTTAATACATACATAAATAAAATAAAACCTTATAAAGCCCTTCCCAGTGTCCAATGCAGTGGATCCTATAAATATCTGGACTCATCTTTGGAGCCACTATTTAAAAATAAAATAAAATCAGGCTCCGTTCACCACCTCAAACACTATTTTGTCCTTTCATCTTCTGGATGTATGTCACAGTTCTAAGTAAAAATCAAAGAGGATTTTGCAAGAACGAGTTCTGCCAAACTTGCAAAAATTGTGCAAGGCTTGTTCTCCCCATACATTTTCAAAGAATGTGGAAATTTCCAACTTCCTGTCCTTCAATATAGGGAGACCACTCCTGGGATTTTTCACCCATGGTGAAAGCAGATTAAGTGGAGGCAAAGAAAAGGCAGCTACAAACCAAACCACATGAACAGAAGTAACAAGATAGATGCATTTATCTATTTAGCAGAAAAAATAAGGACTGCTAGCAAGTTAAAGGGTCTAGAATATTACTCTATAGCAATAGCAATAGCACTTAGGCTTGTAAAGCACTTAGGCTTTACAGACCTCTCTAAGCAGTTTTACAGCGTAGCATATTGCCCCCCAAAAACTGGGCCCTCATTTTACCGACCTTGGAAGGATAGAAGGCTGAATCAACCTTGAGCTGGTGAGACTCGAACTGCCAAACTGCTGGCAGCTGGCAGTCAGCAGATGTAGCCTGCAGTACTGCATTCTAACCACTGTGCCACCACGGCTATCTGAATATTCCGGAAGGTATGGATATAGCATGCTTGGAAACAGCTGGATAGGGAATATGTAGATAAATTTCTTTTACATGGAGTTGCTCTTGAAGACCACCCAGAAACTTCAAATCATGTAAAATGCAGTTCCCAAGTGCTTACTGGACAATCATAGTATTGCCATGTAATACCACTATTGCAGGAACTACATTGTCTGCACAAACTGGTTTCTTTCTAAATGCAATTGAAGGTGCTGGTTATTACCTCTCAGACCCTATAAGGCTTTGGGCCTGGGCATCTTAAAGGCTACCCATCCCAAATAAATTCTGCCCATCCAAACCAGGTGAATGGGAAGGATTTGCTGAAGGTCCTTTCATATCAGGAGGTATGAAGGGGAGGGCTACAGAGGTGGTTCTGCCCATACTTTGGAATAGCTTCACACTCTTATAGTCTTCCGAAGAATAATTAAAACCAATCCTTCTGGAAGGCTTTTTGGGATTAAGCAGCTAGAGGAAGATCAAATTATAATCGTTATTAGCGGTAGTAGTAGTAGTTTACAGATTTTTAAATTATGTTATATAATCCTTGTACAGTGTTTTGTTTTGCTTTGGTATACCATCTAGAGCCAATGGAATGAAGTGGTTTATAAATTTCACTGTGCTATCCCATAAGTGGTTAATAAAGGTTCAAGGTTGTCCTAAGAATGTAAAAAGAAACTTCAAATGTATGCCGGAAATGTAATTTTAAAGAGGATAATTTCTATCATTTCTGGTGAACTTGTGATAATGCAAACAAATATTTCTCTCCTAATTCAGAAGATCCTTAAAATAAATGTAAACATGATACCAGAATCTTTCCTCTTGGGTTTGATGAACAACCAGCTTGAAAGAAAATTTAGAACTTTATTACTAAATATATTAACAGTGGTGAGAATCTTATATTGCAGAAAGATGGGAAGATACACTAATTCTCAAAATGGAAGAATGGATGGTAAAGGTGGTGGTGTTGGCAGAGATTTAATTAAAGAGAAGGATTTATCTAATTTTGTTTCTATTTGGAAACCACTTCTGGATTTTGTACTTGAAACTGAAAAAAAACAAAACTCTAACTTTAGGTCTTGATGATTAGAATGATTTTGTTGTTATAGAAATGGTTTGAAATATTTAGAAAGGTAAAGTAAAAGGTTGAGCATATAATTCCCTTTGTATGCTACTGCATTGAAAAAACTCAGACGTTACTACTTTTTTAAGTTTCTTTTTTATCTCATTTTTTAAATCTCTCTTTTTAACATTCTTAACTTTTTTGGTATTTATCATACAATAAACTTCAATAAAACTTTTTTAAAAGGATGTCCTTAAAATGTGACAGATTTTTGCACTCAGCTGAGAGTCTCAAATCTGTCAAAGCTAATCACTTTTCTTGACTGTGCCTTCCACTGGTAGAAGAGATTTCTATTCACAGACAAATAACAAATTGCAAGATGACAGAAAGGGAAAAAAAAATAGTAGCAAGAGGATTCACGCTGTCACTGCACAAGCAAGTGGGGAGTAAGTTTCATCTTATCCTTCTATTGTCTGGACAATGGAATCTCCCTGCATGATTTCTAACCACCGAAATAAAAGTTTTTGAAAGGACGTGATTGAGAGATTTGCTTCCAGCGACTTTCAGCTCACATTGGTTATCCTTCATGCACAGAGAGGTAACTGCATCCTGGGAAACAGTAGCATTCAACAGTACGTTTGCAGCAGACAAGAAGTAAGTAAGCTATGCCGAGCACATCAGCTGATTCAGGTAAACAGTTGCATAGATGAAACACAGGCAAGTGGCGGGCATGCAACAAAATCCCATGTGGGTTCTCACAGTTTTTTCCCATTAAAGGGAGAAAAATCTGTCTCGCTAATGAGAAGATGAAATTCCAACTGTGTGCAGCTGCTTTGCAGGTGGAAGATCACAGTTCAGTTTTTGAAATTTCCACTTTAAAAGATTTTGGGGAGACACTGGATCAGAAGCAGCTTTGAGAATATCTCCAAGAATTTCCGTTAAACTGGGACATTTACAATTACAGAAGATAAAAATAGTAAGATAAGCAGTTCCTTGATTAGGCCGTTGTTTGCTGCTTGATTGTTTGTCTAGTGTTAATTCTGGTGCTCATTTCTGTTTCTCTAGATGTTGATTGCTGGCGAGGAGATGTTCGGGGTTTTTTTGTTTCCTTTTTAATTTTTTTATTGTCTCTTTTGAATGGTGTATAAATGTTGTTTATCACTACGTACCTGTTGATGTCTGATTTGTTTGAATACCAAGCTTCCAGGAATTACTTGGTATTTTGGGATTTAGCTTGGTTTAGGATGCTCACAGTTTCCCAGCTAAAACTGTGATTAAATCTATCCATGTATTGTGAAGTTTAAGGAGTTTTCACTGTGTCTTCTGACTGCTAGTTGGTGTTCATGGATGTGTTCTGCTAGTCTGCCTGTCTGTCCTACACAGTGGCTGTCCTTACACTGTATGTTGTAGATGACTCCTGATTTTAATTCTTGGGCTACCAGATCTTTTGGTTTACTTAAGATGTAAGATTGTAATAGTTTTTTGGTTGTTGCTCAGAAGTTTTGGATATATGGCTGTGTTGTCCTTTTCATAGCTTGTATTGGTTGTATTTTTTCATGAGTATCCACTTTGTTGGAAGATAAGCTTATTTTTTTTTTGTGCATAAGCGCAAAGGGGCGTGCATAAGCGCACCAGCGTGCCTACCGTCCCTGTCCTACTGTCCTATTGTCCTCATCTATCTGTATTCACTTTGATTATGTTTATGTTTATACCTATACCTACTATCTTGTACATGTTTGACAAATAAATAAAATAAATAAATGTTGTACAGGCAGACTGTTTCCTTTTTCTGGTGTTCTGGGTTGTTGCAGTGAGTTTTGCTTGTCTGAATAACGTTCCTCTTGTGGGAGGTTGAGTTGTTACTTTGGTTAGGGTTAGGGTTATGTATATAAACTTGCAAATTGCCTTTGTTTCCTCTGCTAATGTGGATTTCTGTTTTCTTCTTCCTTTGTGAATTTTATTCCTTTGAAGATGTTGGTAATTGTTTTGTATGTCTTTCTCTAGTTGTTCCTTTTTTATCATCACATATAATTGTATTTAGTTATTTTATATTTGAAGTCAGTTTCTATCCTGCCCTCCCTGTTTTATTTACTCCAGTACTTGATGACAATCAGGATTTAGGGAGAGCAATATTATCAAAGACCACACCCACCAACTGCATTAAAAGGGGAAAAATAGATTATGAAGCTATTCAAATTGAGCTGTGGGCTGTTAGGCCACCAAATCTAAAGAATAGCTTGAGGTCCACGATAAAGCATTGTGGACAATAATGGAGTTGATCCAGAGTTGACAACCTGTGGCCCTAAGGTCATATATGGCCTCTGCATTTTGTCTTTGTGCTCAGAATATCCGAAAACCAACAATGTTTCCTGCCTTTTTGAGGCAGGAAGCAGAATTAATTTTTTAAACACATCACAGCTAATGTAACAGACCTCCAAACAGATCTATGATATAGTTCCATCCATTTTGCAACTGTTCAAATATGCAGAGGGCAGCCCTTAGTTACTAAAGGATTGATTAGTGCTAGATTATATAGATTAACTTCTAACTCTTTATGACCCTATGTCAATAAAAGGCATAGCTATCACTTCTGTAAACTTGGGTTTGACATCTACAAAGAAATTCAACTTCCTGCACATCCCTGACATATGTAGGACAGGGATCATTTCACACTGAAGGTGTAAACCTTATTGCATTTGTGTGTTGAAAACTTTGAAGTGATATGAACCCATCCAATATAAGATGAGCCATTTGACAACTTGTAAACAGTGTGGGATGCTATGATGATCAGTGGCACAAATTAATTAGCATGCAGAAGACGTCTTTACAGTCTAATTAAATGCCAAAATATTTATTCTTTTAACGAAGATATATAATTGGAAAATAGCATCTCCTAATTGAAATATCTGACCTCTGAAATGAGAAAATGGCACAAAATAATTTAATGACTAAGTAATGGAGGATACATACTTCCCCAGTTCCACATTAGTCTTTTTATTGCCTTCCAATAGCTGGCTAGTTGATAAAACAAGCTTCTGAGCCAATATAAACTGGCTGAGAGGCATCTTTAGATACTGTTTCTCCGTATCTTCAAATTCCTTCTCTGGAGTTGTTCCAATGAAAGTATTCCAGAATAAGTGGCATGCGAACATGGAACATGTTCCTTTTATCAGGAGGGAAGATAAGTTGGCTACCTGGGAGCTCTAACCTGCTGAAGATTAAGATGAATAAACAGAGCTAAAGCCCAGGAGTCAAATAAAGAAGCAAACTGGAAGATAGACAGTTTTGATGAGAAATGCAAAATGCTAAAAGAGGCAACAACTGAGAATACTGGGGAAAGTCAGGCATTTATTTCCTCCCCTCAAACCTGTTAGGAGGAAAGCTGTTTCCTTCAGATGATGCTAAGATTTGAAAGAAGAGAAGAATCAAGAAGTGAAGAAAAAGTAAAAACTTTGGCACAGGAGAAATAGAAAACAGAACCTTAAAAAAAGTTAGGAGAAAGCGAAGTAGGAAAAACAGATAAGAGAGATACAGGGATTAAGTTAACTAAAATATAGACATTAGCTATAGAAGGGTAAGATATAAGAATATAATGAAGTTGGGCTTTGAAGACTATAGTGTAGATAAAAATCTTAGATACATTAGAAAACTTCTTTTATTATTTGTTTGTTTGTTTGTTCAATTTGTATAGTTGCCCATCTCAACAAGTGACTCTTGTTAAAATCTTTGTATTAAGATTAATTTCTAAACTAGTTGAAGGCATTATAATTTTCAAGTCCTTTGGGGGTTTTTTTATTTGTAAACTTTCTTTTTGTAAAATAAAAGTCTCCCACCAGTTACTGAAGGGGTGTATAAAAAAACTAACTAACTGTCCAAGTTTCCAGTATTTTATATGTATTGAATCTGGGTCAATCTGGTTATTAGTGGGAAAGAAGTAAAGTATCAGATCATATTACTTCATCAACTGAAGGAAATGCTTTTTATGGCACTTGCATCTTGATCTTTTTACTTGAGATCATTGATATGCAAAGCAGGAGTTCTACTAAGGTTTGGATGGTCTATCCCAGTGGTCACCAACTGGTCCGTGGTGGTCCGTGAGAAAATTTTGGTGGTCCGCAGAAAAATTATTTGCATTTTTTATATTGCACTAAATCAGGGGTCCTCAAACTACGGCCCCTGGGCCAGATACATGCAATGAATGCTTGTGTTGCTGCAGAGAGTCTCCCCCTTTGGGGTCTTTTTGTGCAGGTTGGAGGGGGGGCAGAAATTCCGACTTGGGGTCTGCTTCGGCCTCCTGGTGCGGGGCTTTGGGCGAAGGCTGGAGGGAAGTGCCGCTGGTGGCGAAGAGCCGGAGGGCCTCGTTCCAGTGGGAATGCATCATGGCCTGGAAGTGGCCGACCATCTCAGCCTGCTGAGCCTCCAGGCGCTGGTACGAGGTGGTGCAGTGGTTAGAGTGCAGCACTGCAGGCTACTTCAGCTGACTGCTAGCTGCAGTTCGGCTGTTCAAATCTCACCGGCTCAAGGTTGGCTCAGCCTTCCATCCTTCTGAGGTGGGTAAAATGAGGACCCAGATTGTTAGGGGCAATATGCTAACTCTGTAAACCGCTTAGAGAGGGCTGTAAAGCACTATGAAGCGGTATATAAGTCTAAGTGCTATTGCTATCTGGCCTTGCACTCCCGCAGGTCTTCCCTCTGCTTGGAAAGCCTATGCTCGTAGTCCTCAGTGAGGTGCCTCTGCTGAGCCTCCTTCTCAGTCAGATCCAATTTGAACTGAGCCAGCTGTTTTGCCAACTCTTTCTCATGGTGGCTGCTTAGCTCCAACAACTGCTTTCTGTTGGGGCCCTAAGGAGTCCAGGCGGGCAGGCGTGGCTGGGAGGGGAGGGGCGAGTAGAGGCCATCGAGGCGCCCCTCGATGTGAGTGACATCGAGTTGGCCACACCCACCTAGTCACATGACCACCTAGCCACGTCCACCCAACTGGTCATTAGGCAGATCATATTAGTGGTCCACGGGATTTAAAATTATGAATTTAGTGGTCCCTGAGGTCCTAAAGTTTGGTGACCCCTGGTCTATCCAGTTATTGATCAAGAGGTTACCCGCTTCATAATATGGTGTGACAATATTGATCATAACCCCTTCCAGCTTTGAGGGCCTATCAAACTCATTATATACATTTATTTTAGAGGTCAATAAAATTTCCCCAATCATCTGATACATTTCTAGGAGAACCAACATCATGAAACTCTGATGCCAGACTTTTCTCATTCAGAGGAGACAAGGAGAGACAAGAGTGGAGAGAGGGAAGATGGAAGAGGGGAGAGGGGGAGGGAAAGAGAGAGAGGGAGAGGGAGAGGGAGAGGGAGAGGGAGAGGGAAAGGGAGAGGAGAGGAACTTAATTCTCAAAATTGTGCTTCATTGCATTATGTATTTAGCAGATTTTTGCTCTGGCATTTTTTTTTTTTGTAAGGATCAAAGGAGGAGGCAGCAGCAGCAAACAAAACATCTGAAAATCAGATGAAATGGACAGGAACTGTACTTACTTTTAAAAATAAATAAGGTGTCCAAGGGATACATTCCCATTAAAAAAAACTTTTAAAAGTTCAAGAGAAGGGAAATAATCTTTAAAAAAACAACAACAACTTGGCACTCTTATAAAAATGTCAGCCTTTTAAAATGCCAATGAAAAGAATTGGAAGGGATCCCTTGGCCATCAAATGCAATTCTCAAACCACTCCATGGTTATTTTGAGAGAGAAGTATGAACAGTAGCCAGATTTCGTTTGCAACTAGCATTTAGCCCACCATGTATTTCTCAAAAGGAAAATCTCCAAAGCCTCCCATAGAGGCCATTCCCAGTAATATTCTTTATATATATATATATATATATATTCTTCAGGAACAATCCTATTCCTTAAAAGGCTGAGTTTCAGCCCTTATCAAACACTGGGCTCAATCTATTCTCAATTAACTGTGCTTGTAATAAAATGAATACAATAAAATGTGGATGCAGACTTTCTTATAAATAGTTACATTAATGAAACCCTTTATAAAGCTTAGAAGAACCGGTGGCTCTTTTCCTGACACAGTAAGATTCCATTGAGAGGAGAAATTCCATGAATCCAGCAATATACAGTAACTGAAAATTCTTTTTGTTCTGGTTACCACCCTTTTGCTTTAGGAAACCTAGTTCCCATTCATGAGAATGATTATGCTAATCTGCTTCAAGATGTGAGGAGTGGGAAGAGGTGCTGTGACCCATACCTGGTCCTGTAGTAACATAGAAAAAAACTCGTAGCACAAGCTGCCATGTGAATTAGGCCACTTTCCGTATGGATGTTTATATAATTCATGCTAGGGGTAGTAATAGGAACCTATTGGTCAGCCCTAGAATTTACATGCAAAATATCCCAGGTTCACTTCCAAATAGGGTTTAAAAGAGTCTAGGCAGCCTATGATAACACTCATTAGAGATAATGTATTAATCCAAATGAATCAAAAGTCACGTTTAGGTCAGTTTTCTATCTTCAACTTCTACTGAAGATCCAGGTGACTGAATGATGGTGTTCTCTTAGACCCCATTCTATGAATATTTGTGCCTAAATTAAGTTGCACTAAAAGAACTGAAGGATGCATTCTTTACCTTCGAGCTAGTTCAGTGCTAAGAAATGCTAATGGGCTACTCGGCAAATATCTAAGGCTCATTTTCTTACCTCATAATAACTCTGGACAGCATTCATAAAGGCTTCATCAGCAACAATCTGAGTTTCTCCATTGAGAAAGGCTTGAAAGCGATCCTTAACAGTCTGCAATTGCTGTTTACTTATCTGTGGGGGGGATAGTAAAAAGAAACAAATATTTAGAACAACATAAATGAAATATTAATATTGACCATAGACTAAGTTATTTATTTATTCAATTTCTATAGCCGCCCATCTCAGTCCTTGACTTTGGTGGCGAACAATACCACAACAATTAAAACCATTGAAATTCATGGTTATTGTCAAAGCAATTTTAACCAAGCAATAAAGGTGGAGTCAGTTTTTATGCACAACTTTTTATAAATTAATCATATTGGATACATTTACATCCCACCTAGGGTACATTTGATCTGATTTCATTTGATCTCCACTTCAACAACTCTGTGTGGGGGCTTTGGGCTGAGAGAGAGTGACTGGCCAAAATCACTCAGTGAGTTTGGTTGAGTGGGGACTTGGCCTGTACTCTCCCGAGTTCAAATCCAATACATTAGTCACTATAATATACAGCTTTTCAATTCCCATATTTCAAGTTGATTTTCATTACTCAGAACCTTTTAAAGAAATAACATTTAAGATTGTGCTGAATGCTGAAATGTTAATCCAGGGACATTTGACTATACACACTTCCACCTAGCATTCAATGCCTAAGAATATTTTAGTATAAAAGCCATATTACTAGATGCATTGGTATTCAGTGAAATCTTTTATGCAAACCGGAATTCTACCTATTGAAATTACTTAATCGTGTGCATAAAAACCTTCAGTTTGAACAAGAACACAAATGTGTCTAGTGGGCTTTGGGGAAGTTTTGTGGGTGCACTAATGCATCCCAAACTATCTGAATCCAGAGCAAAATCTAAGTATCGCCATTGGTTTTGTTCCATAGGAGGTTGAAAACATACTCACTATATTCATCTTTCTCTTTACAGTGAATTACAGCGATTGACAATATTTTATGCGGAAATGGGAGTGTGATACTTAATTGCCTTCTAGACCTTCCAGATCTTTCTATTTTCTACTGATTCCACTCATAAATCTGTGAAATGATTACAGGCTACGCAACTGGAGACACAGCACCTCCAGCCAGGTTTCCTGATCTGGTTTCCAAAGATTTCATTTATTTTTGTCACTTGAAGGCAGGATTTATTATTTGGTTTTATGTTCCCAGGCCACAGACTGATATTTTCATTTCCCTGTTCTTTATTCCATCTATATCAGTTCCAATCCTGCTCTTTTATCATAAATGCACATTTTTGTCTCATATTTTAGAAGCTTTCACTGTTTTTTTAATTTCCTTTTGTTGCATTTAACCTGTGACTTATCCCAACTGACATACTCTATTTTAAGATGTCCCTGCTCTGAATATTTTGAAGAGGGGTTCTTTGTAATTGTGAAAATATTTCTGTTATCTCCGCAAAATATTTTTAGATGTTACAGTGTTCAGGGTTTATATTGTCCTAAAAAATACAAAACATATAAAATTCAGGTTCAAATCTTTTGAGGAGTTTCTTTGACAGAGCACTTATCCCGACATGGATTGCATGTATGTTTAACTATTAGTAACAAGAAACAAATATTATCGTCATCAAATACAAATCCTTAACATTTGATATATTGTTATTCAATATAGCTAAATGTCTGTTAAGATTATCAGTCATCCAGGTCATGGTTGTCTCAAAGGTGCTTTTTCAAGAGGCAACTGGACTTTCTGATTTTTTCTTTGAAGACGTTTCACTTCTCATCCAAGAAGCTTTTTCAGCTCTAAAGAAGAGCTGAAGAAGCTTCTTGGATGAGAAGCGAAACGTCTTCAAAGAAAAACCAGAAAGTCCAGTTGCCTCTTGAAAAAGCACCTTTGGGTTACTCAATATAGTCTTAATGAAGATGATTTGCATTATTTTTCTAGCCTATTATTCATACAAAGAGCCAGCAAACATATATATTACTCACTACTACATCTTCGAAACCATCTCTGGCCAAAGACCATTTAGTAAAAAAAAAACATTTTAAATTAATTTCCTAAAGTGTCCTTTAAATACATGACTCCAATTAAAACCATTAGCCTCTAGTTACACATATTTTCCAAGAAAGTAAAACCATATTTTCAAGAGATAGTCACTTGATCAAGTATTTTTGTAATAATGTGTTTTATTATTGATTTGATGATGATTTCAAATAACTCTGAGCGGCTCACAATACACCAGATGATACAAAAGCAATATAATAAGAAGTGACTAACCACAAACCCAAACTAGAACAGAAGGCAAAGAAAAAGGAAGAAGATGGTGAGCTCAGCAACCATTCCCAACCATCCTATCATCTCACATCCAGTGAAGAAGGCTGAAGCTACCCTACCACAAGGCTTAGGAGAACAGCCAGGTGTTTATGTCCTCTGGGACACCAACAGGATATAATGATGTCCTTTGGTAGCTACTCCATGAGTCTGTCATCTGCACCTCTATAACTGTCTGATTTGGTTCTGCAACCCAACAAGACAGACACAGAATTCAGAGGATAATTAGAACTGTAGAAAAAACAATTGCTACCAACCTGCCTTCCATTGAGGACCTATATACTGCACGAGTCAAAAAGAGGGCCGTGAAAATATTTACAGACCCCTCATATCCTGGACATAAACTGTTTCAACTCCTACTCTCAAAACAACGCTATAGAGCACTGCACACCAGAACAACTAGACACAGGAACAGTTTTTCCCAGAATGCCATCACTCTGCTAAACAAATAATTCCCTCACCACTGTCAAACTATTCACTAAGGCTGCATTACTAGTACTATTAGTCTTCTCATCGTTCCTAGCACCCATCGCCTCCCACTTAGGACTGCAGGACTGTAACTTGTTGCTTGTATCCTTACGATTGATATTAATATTGAGTGTTTCCTGGTTTGTTATTTGTACCCTATGGCATCTATTCTATTCTATTCTATTTTTTTCTATTCTATTCTATTCTATTCTATGAAACGAGTTATATAAATTATATTGGAAAGCATCCTCAATTGTTTGCTCAAGTTATCTCTTTTTGTAATAAAAAAAATGACTTGGTGGGGCAAAATGCGGATCTCAGAGCACAGTACTTCTCGACTTACAACAGTTCATTTAGTGACCGTTCAAAGTTATGGCAATGAAAAAAGGGACTTATGAACATTTTTCACACTTATGACCATTGCAGCATCCCCATGGTCATGTGACCAAAACTCAGGTGCTTGGCAACTGACTCGTATTTATGACGGTTGCAGTGTCCCAAGGTCACGTGATCAGCTTTTTGCAACCTTTTGACAAGCAAAATCAATGGGGAAGCCAGATTCATTTAACAATTCTATTACTAACTTAACAACTGCAGTGAATCACTTAACTGTGGCAAGAAAGGTTGTAAAATGGGGCAAAACTCACTTAACAAATATCTCACTTAACAACAGAAATGTTGGGCTCAATTGTGATTGTAAGTCGAGGACAACCTGTACTGGGCTTCTTTATGTTTTGATTAAAGAAAAAAAGCACAGGTACTTTTGTGTCTACTTGAAAACCACTTCTGGACTTTGTGCTTGAGATAGAAAAACATGAAAATTTGATTTTGGGTTTTACTGATTAGATAGATCTGCTATTATAGAAATGGCTAGTTTATACTATTATGTAAAAGTAAAAAGTTGAGGTTCGATGTTACTTCTTATTCTACTGCACCAAAGGGAGTCAGAAGTCAATGCCTTGTCTTTCTTTTTCCTTCTTTTCCTCCCTTTTCCCTTCCCCTTCCCCTTTCCTATTTTTCCTATTATTTGCTTTTGTATTTTTGCATTTCATATTATAAACTAATAAAAAGGATTGATTAAAAGAAAGAGTGCTGGCCTTCTTTATACTAGATTACAAACCAAGAATATTTAGGCCTACAGAAATAAAACCTGGCAGCTTGGGAAACACCAGGTAATCAAATCAATATTTCTCAGTCACTACAAGATAAACACTGATACTTTGAACGCCCTTTCCATAGATCAAAGTCCACTTTCATCAATTGGCATACACCCTTGTAACAAGAACAAATGCCACATAACACAATCCAACTTTTCTTCTCTTTGTCCTTCCTCCATTCTACAAAAAAACCAAGGTCCATTGACTCCTGCCATGCTGGTCAAGGAGGAATGCACTAGGTCACAACCCAGCAAGGCCTTGTTTTCTTCTGACAAAGGTTATAGCAACTGAAATCCACCCATTAAATTAAGCCCATGATATTTAAGAGCCGTGGTGGCGCAGAGGTTAGAATGAAGTATTGCAGGCTAATTCTGCTCACACTGCCAGTAGTTCAATTCCTTCAATCCTGACCGGTTGAAAGTTGACTCAGCCTTCCATCCTTCCGAGGTTGGTAAAATGAGGACCCAGATTGTTGGGGGAAATATGCTGACTCTGTAAACTGCTTAGAGAGGGCTGTAAAGCACTGTGAAGCGGTATATAAGTCTAATTGCTATTGCTATACTTAAGAAGTGGTCTGAGCCAAGGTCTGTTTAGCAGTCTGTAAGAGACAGAATGTTTTACTTGAGTCTTCATGCACAGACACACACAATTTCTCTCTACCTTTTATACTGGCATAATTCATTTTCCCCCACCAAAGTCAATGAAACATTAAACAGAAGGATGAATCCTTCTGCTTTAAGTCAAAGAAATACGGCATTCTGAGGGAGAGGAGAAGAGCCAGCTTCTCCCTTGTTCTTCCCTTCCTTGCATACCTGTCCCTCAGCCAGGTGCCTTTTTGGCCAAATCTTTACACCGGAATGAGAAGGAAGGAGACAAGGTCAGGAGAAAGGAGGAATCATTTGAGTGTGTAGTCTCTCTCAACCTCTCATCATTGACCAGAGTTTGTTCTTTACTTTGTCTCCACTGTCTGCAGAGTTTTTCCTTCTGGATTCTACTGTATACAAAAAGAACAGTTTCACTCAATATGTTTTTTAGCTGTTGTGAAATTTATAACCACGTCTTTTGCTAAATAGTAGTATACTGAAAACCGTCATGTGTTGAATAAGCCAAACTGGTTGAGTTCACAAATAATCCTAAGCCATTAACCATGTTTGAGAAACCATACTAAGTCAAAAGGAAGCACATCACATTGAATCCTGGCCTGATGTGGAAAGCCATCCAACAGTAGCAAATACTCTGTGCTGTTCAAGGGTGTCCACAAGAAGATCAAAAAAGTTAAGATGGTGACACAACTATGCAATCAAAGCCTTTTTTTTTTAATGGACATCCGAACATATATTGAAAAAGTGGGGCTTTGATCACATGTTTGTGGCCTCCATTATGAATTTTTTGGGAACTCCTTCATGGGGGTATCCCAAGTGGTCTGGGATGAGCTAACTTTGCAAGTTAGTTAATGTTCTAATTTTTATTATTCTATTTAAAACATCACTGTGTGGTTTATATTGCAGAGTGAGGATTTCAAAATAATGACCACCAATTCAGTTCTTAGGAACTATCCTTTGTGGAGCCAATTTTATAGCAGGCTGCTTTCAAAATGAGTGATGTCGGATGACATTTCTGGAGACTTTCGCTCATGAATTTACTGTTTCTGGATGCAGCCAGTAAAGTAAGACCCAGAATTTTTCCGTTGGCATTTTCATTCCTATAAAGATATACTGTATACCATTTTAGCAATTTGAGGGTTAAACCATAGTCTCAAATGAAAAATTCCTCTTCCAGCCTTTAATGTAATTATTTTCCAGACTGCAAAATAGCAGTAGTTTATTGATCTTCTGCATTTCCATGCTTCAACAGCTACCAATGTTGTTAAGAAAGAAAGTCAATTCCCAAGACGAAATTAAATTGTTTTTATATTCCATTTAGCTTTCATGGTGCCCCCATAATAGCTGATTGGCAATAGCATCCTATGTGCCATAAGCCTACATAAACAAGAGTGTATCTTTGCATTCAGTCATATGGATAAAGAAGCAAAGCAAATACATTATTTGTTACTGACACCACATATTTATCTGGGGGAGGGGGGTGGATGTTGCAGTTGCATAAAACTCATTTATTGCAATACTCGGCTACAGTACTACCGTAGTTCTTCTGAATAAGTGCAAGTGACCTGGCTATTTCCTGAAAAATCTCAAGATTTTCCCCTGTGAAAGTACATTCGATATTGCTGAAATCTGATGATCCGTTTCTATGGGCAATGCCATTGAAACGGAGCATGTAAAATCCTAGCTTTCTGCCTAATTTGGAAGCACTTATTGAATCTAAATCTAATCAGCAAGATGAAAACCATGAACCTGAATCTAATCAGCAAGATGGGAGCCCTTTTTCTCTATGGTACTGTTGAAGACTAAACAGATCAGATGATAAAAGAAGTCATGTGGAATGGATCAGTGGCCACATGTTGATCGGGGCAAGGTTGAAATTGGATGCAAACAGTCTTCTCCACTTAAGGTTAATTTCAATATTAACTTGCAAAAATTCAGGCAGTGTTTGAGGAAGGTTTAGGGCTACAGAAGTATCTTAAGGGACTCTTCTTGCCTATCCACAATGTAGCAGCTAGGATAATATTATAGCCCATAATCTAAATTCAAGGATTTATTTTTCTACATTTACATTACTTATAGACTTAGGAGTTGCACTACATGTCAACTTATAAAGGAACACTAACATTCCTGCCATGTGCATTCGATTAAGAGTTTGAAGGAACTATAGTAGCACATTTCACAAGTTGTTGCCTTCCGTAAGTTCCTTAAAAAGTGCATCAATGCAAGTTAATGGAAATCTAAGATGGCGGTGCCCATGGAGACACCGACAGAACCGGCTCCGTGACATCATCACCAAGTTACTAACGGTTCTAAAGAACCAGATAGAACCAGTAAGAACTGCTGGCTCAGCTAGCCATACCCTTATGGGATTCAAACCTGGGCAGCTTGCCTTGTTAGGCAAATGCTTTAACCTCTAAGCCACAGGATTCTCCTCCCTATCAGCTTGTTCCAGGGAAGAGGATATGTTTTTTCTGTCGAATCACCTGGTATTCAACAATTTGCATGAAATCAGTGTAGTAGCTCAATGTCCTTTCCATTTTGTATTGACATAAGGGAGAATCAAAGGCAAGATACTTGTCTAATAAGATAGCAATAGCAATAACAATTGCACTTAGATTTATATACCACTCCATGGTGCTTTACAGAACTATCTGGGTGGTTTACAATATCAGCATTTTGCCCCCAAAAATCTGGTCCTCATTTTACTGTCCTAGGAAGGATTTAAAGCTGAGTCAACCCAAATCCCATCAGGATCAAACTCCTGGCTGTAGGCAGAGTTTGTCTGCTGTATTGCATTCTAACCACTGCAGCACCAATTGAAAAGATTCCCGAAAGTAAAAGGATAATTAAAAGACAGCATTTGGGCATTGCTGATTTTTTATGTCACTCATTACCACCATCAGATTAAATGACTGCATAATGTTCATTTTGGAACTATAAATTTGGTTGCATGTGGAAAGCCAGCATATAAAATGCAGAAAACAAGATATGGAGGGCCAGGGGCAAGAGCTGTGAACTCCTTTTGAACTTGGTTCTTTCTCATTTTTAAATGTGTTATGCCTTCTTCAGTAACTTTATAACATCCTTTAATAGATGCAGGCTTGGGAACCAACAGAACGTAAAATCAACCTGAGATAACTTTATAAGAGTAGATGAAAGTCTGATAGTTACGGTATATTTTCCCCACTACGTATGTAGTCTGTTCACTGATTTTAAAGCATGGCAATACCAAGCTATAACTGTGATGGTTTCATCTAAAAAATGGGAGATAGATGTGTGTGTGTGAGAGAGAGAGAGAGACAGAGAGGAGGGGGATAGATAGATGATAGGTGATAGACAGACACAGACAGACTCTCTCTGTGTTAAGACAACATTTGGTTGTGGTTGTTTTCTCAGTGGGCATGTTCATAGAGAGCTTTAAGAGGATTTTTAGCAGTAAAAAATAAAAGAACTGGTGGTTGGTTTTTATTTATTTATTTATTTATTATTTTGTCAAGTGCGTATTTGGTAATATACATAGATATGACATTATTTATATACATAAGATGGGTACAAATGAAAAGGAACGTTTGGACAGGGACGGTAGGCACGCTGGTGCGCTTATGCACGCCCCTTACTGACCTCTTAGGAATGGGGTGAGGTCGACAGAGTGCTCTCAGATTTCATTGTATGGAGCTGAGGCTGGGTTCTCTTGGCTTGGTTGAAACCATATTAGGAACTCGTGGGCTTGCACTGACATGATCATAGAGGTGATCATAGAGGATCATAGAGGAAGGAGGGAAAAAAATTAATGAGTGTTATGATAGTTCAGTGGGACCGAAGTCTGGAGTTGTCCTGCTTCTGTTGTGGTGCTGAAATTTGATCTGTTTGGAGTGACAGCACTAGCGTCAGTTTTGAAAGAGGCTTAAAAAGTTCTTTGAGACTTATAATCTTTGACAATTATTGCCTGTTTTTAATCTTCTCTTTTTAGGGAGGTTTATTAAGGCAGCAGTCATGAGGCAGAGCATCCTAAAAGAAGATAGATTTGAATATTTGAATCTATTTTGGTCTTGCTTCTCGGATGGAATGCAAATGGCCATGGAGATTCTCAGTCATCCAGGTCATAGTTGTCCCAAAGGTGCTTTTTCAAGAGGCAACTGGACTTTCTTGTTTTTCTTTGAAGATGTTTCACTTCTCATCCAAGAAGTTTCTTCAGTTCTGACCGGATGGTGGGGAATGGAAGGATTTATATTCCTTGCAGACAGCTGGTCATTTGCATTCTTTTAGAGAGTTGTTGAGGCCACTTGGAGATTTATCTGTGTCCTCAGGGTCAATTAAGTAGGTGCTAATGGGTGAGGAGCCTTCTTGGAACTGCTGAAAGGACTGTATTGTAGATATAGATGATTTCGTATCCCTCCCTCTCTGTTGAGAGAGGGCTGATCAGTTTTGATATAGATGGCCTCTTTGACCCCACTTTAAAACCAGTGGTCCTCTCTGTCCAAAATGCGAACTTTGCTGTCTTCAAAAGAGTGGCCTTTGTCTTTTAAATGCAGATTGACTGCTGAATCTTGTCCTGATGGGTTTGTTGTCCTATGTTGTGCCATGGATTTATGAAGTGGTTGTTTTATTTTTGCCAATGTACAGTTCTGCACATGGAAAGGAGTCTGCTGATGACTTTATAACCTTGATGGATATTTTCCTTCTGAGGGTTTTAGACTTTCTGGAGGGCTTTGATATCACTGATATTTTTTAATTCCATTGATATCCTTTGGAACTGCTAGTGGGGATTGGGAATTCTACTCTTTTCTTAGTTGATAGTCCTAGTTTCTGACTGTTGGAGCAAATAGATTGTGTTTGGTCATCTTTTGAAACAATATTAATGGGAAAGCATCATGAGTGAATATATTATTCCAGTGCTTCCTATACAAATTGATGAATCCAGCTATTCAACTATTCAAGGCCACTCATACATTTTTCCATATCTCCTTTAAGAATCAATTTTGTTGTTAGACCAAACATTTTTATTCTTCAAAAAAATCAAGTGTGCACTGAACTTTTGCAAGATTTCTGCCTGCCTGCCTGCCTGCCTGCCTTCCTGCTCTGTCTCTGTCTCTGTCTCTGTCTCTGTCTCTGTCTCTGTCTCTGTCTCTGTCTCTGTCTCTGTCTCTGCCTCTGCCTCTGCCTCTGTCTCTCTCTCTCTCTCTCTCTCTCTGTATCTATCTATACACACACACACACACACACACAGAGCAATCAAAAAAGAGCTTCTGCGCATGCGCAGAAGCAAAATCTAAGATGGCGGCGCCCATGGAGACACCGACAGAACCGGCTCCGTGACATCATCACCAAGTTACTAACGGTTCTAAAGAACCAGATAGAACCGGTAGGAACCCATCTCTGATGCAGTTACCTCAGGGAACCTGGGCTGGGTTTGATCATTGGGCTGGGTCATTGATATGAATATAGCTGCATACAGAATAATAAAGGATGCTTTATCTACATTTCATATTATACCATGAATTATAATCAAGAGGTAAACATATTTGTGAGGATCTGGGGGTTGCAGGCCCAGCACAGAGATCAGCATTGTGAAAAAGATCAATGATGTCTGAGTGGTGAGCTTGTGCCCTTGTGTATGTGGAAAGTATGCCTAATGTGGTGGGCTAAGATCGTGGGAAAAGAGGAACTAAATTGTTCACATATATAAAAATAGTAA
>QLTV01003646.1:3065417-3097506 GCA_003457575.1 Thermophis baileyi
TGAAGTCTATGTAGATTGCATCTATTGCTTTACCCTGGTCGAGTTGAGAGGTCCAAATTTTTTTGCTATGTATGAGTTGCAGATTACATGACAAATTTTCCCTGAAACCAGATTGCTTATTAGAGAGTAAATATATATATAAATATATATATAAATATATATATAAATATATATAATATATATATCTGCCTTTCTGCTTCTCTACCTCTCTATCTCTATCTCTGTCTATCTATCATCTATCTAATCTATCTATCCATCCATCCATTCACCCATCTATCCACCCACCCACCATCTACAGTTTGTTTCTAAGACAACCCCTTCAAGTTGAAAATAACTGAGCCTCTGTCTTCTAAATTTTATTTGATGAATTTTGTTAGATTTTTTAAAATGAATGATTGGAATGAAAATTTTCTGAATTAGAATTCTGTTCCTCAAAATGTACAGTGTAGTAAAATAAAATGGACCTATGTTCATTCTTAATGGATTCTGAGGATATATGTCAAAGCTTCTTGCCATCTGTTTCTTGTTTTTAATATGTGTATATATTCTAAAAAGCCACAATGGGCTGCTTCTTCTCAGAACATGTACAACGTGAGTATGTACAAGAGGAAGCAGAGGAAAGGGAGAGAACAGACTGAAAGATGACATTTGATACCCACATCCTTATTTCTAGGGGAAAAAATAATGTTTCTTACATTTCTCCTTTAGAAATTTCCAATATGACTTCTACTGCAGAATGGTCTTATTAAATTAAAATTATTAATATAGTAGAGACCAGGCCAAGCTGTATTCAACAGGAGTGCAAGTTTGTGTGACTTTCTTCTCTGAACTCCTGAATCAATCTTGGGTTGTAGGCATGGACAGTCTAAGCCCGTGATGGCGAACCTATGGCACACGTGCCATAGGTGGCACGCCGAGCCATATCTGTCGGCACGGGAGCCATTGCTGTAGATCAGCTCCAGCACGCATACGCGCAGTGGCCAGCTGATTTTCAGCTGGCCACACCCCCTTCCCCTCCCAGGAGTCTCCACGTGGCCCGTTTTGAGGTAAGTAAAGGGCTCACACGGAGGCACTGGGAGGGCGTTTCTGGCCTCCGGAAGGCCTCTGGGGGACGGGGAAAGGCCGTTTTCGTCCTCCCCAGGCTCCTAGAAAGCCTCTGGAGCCTGGGGAGGGTGAAAAACAGGCCTACCGGGCCCACCGTGCCATCGTGTGCAAAAAGCGGGGGAAGCATGGGGGGTCGTGCACGCATGCACGGGGGGGGCGGGGCACATTGAATTATGGGTGTGGGCATGCACGCGCGTGACCCCCCCATGCTCCCCCCACTTTTGGCACATGATGGCAAAACGGTTAGCCATCACTGGTCTAAGCAATAGCAATGATACAATGACAATACCTACAGTTGACATAGGATTGAATGTCTGTGGGAATACTCCAGTCACACACTTGCACAATACTTACTTGGAACTAGGGACATTTTCCACTGATAGACAGGAAAAGCTATATTACTAAGCAGGAATAAGCATAGGAATATTTCATAAAAACATTACATATTAGTATTCATATAAATATTAACCTTTTGAAGATTAGGACCTCTTAGTTAACCAAGCCTCTATCTCAAATTAGAAAAGAAACAAAACTTAAATGCTGGCAATGTCTCTACCAGCATAAGGAAAAGAAGATCTTCTCATTCACCTTTCTTGGCCAGCAATTTTGTTACTGCTTCCCATTTTAATTTAGGTTGGAAAGTCTCAAGAAGATTGCAAAGAGTTATTTGGCAACTCATCTTCCAAGTTCCACACATCCCTTCCAGACAAATTTCACTTCTGTGATTCTGGAACCAAATTTCAAGGGAAAACCTATTATGTCTCAAAATCAAGTCTGACTATAGACAATACAGAGATGAAGAGTTTAAGTAAGTGTCAGAATAATTCTGTGTGTGTGTGTGTGAAAGGTTGTGTGAACTGTGTTTGTCAACAAACAGAAGAACAGCTTTATATACACTGAATTGCAAAGGAATCAATTTATAAACCCAATTTATTCCAGGTTAGAAGAGGCTGGAATAATTTCAGTGATTATCGTTCCATTTATTGGAGCATGCTAATCAGCTGGCTAAAATCCATAGAGTTGCAAAATTTGTTTGTGCTGTAGAATAGTGCCATGTGCCTGCTTTCAGGGGGATTTCAGACTTTTAAAACTTTTATTTTGTTGAATATTTGATATATCATCTTTTTTATTTGAATCTGTCTGCCCTTGTTGATGAACTGTGTTGTCATACAGTATATTAATTGTGTACCTCTACATAGTTTGGGTTATATCTGTAGATAACAGGATGAAATTAAAATTTATTGTTTTCTTCACAACTTTGATTCCTAAGTGATCTTGCCTAATAATAACGCCAGATATGGAAAGTTAGATAGATATTTCACTGAACAATGTATCAAGAATTCTGAGATATCCCTCACACTATCAGGTCTGGCCAACAATTAATTTTAATATGCAAGCCAAACATATTCATTCTCTATTTTGGAAGCCTTAGTCTAACAGCATTGACTCTGAAAATATGATCAGTGGTTTCCTTTGCCCCAGTTTGAAGAATACTAGGGTAGACTCAGCTTGAAAAATACTAGGGTAAACTTCACCACCCATAGACAACAGTGGAAGAATAAAAAGTTAAAATGATTGAGCATCTATGTAACATTTTTAAAAATATAGAATTCTGCAGGCAGTTGGACTAGAAGACCTCCAAGGCCCCTTCCAATTCCGTTATTCTGTTATTCTGTAGATATTAGATTTACTTGAGTTTTGTCTAGGGAGATTTTCAATCATCTTAGGTCATGGTTGTTCCAAAGATGCTTTTCAAAATTGGACATTTTTCCTTGAAAACTTTTTGCTTCTCATCCAAGAAGCTTCTTCAGTTCTGAAGAACTGAAAGTTCAAGGAAGTCCAGTTGCCTTTTGAAAAGCACCTTTGGAACTACTTGAGTACTGATTTCTATTTAGAAGTCCATCAAGACTCATGTAGAAATAATTTCTGAAAAGATCTGAATCCACTGTGTGGTTCATTTTAGAACTTATTTTAAAAGTAGCAATGTATACCCACCTGTCTTTATTATATTTACTAGTCTTTTAAAATTACAGTACAGTTTCTACTGTTCAAGACTGCAAGAGGAGTACTTATAAATAATTGTTATACCCAAGATAACCTGAGACATTTCTTTGTGGCCTTCAACAGGGTAGAGAGTTCCCATCTGAAATACAGCAATCATTGAATTCTTTCTAATGGCTTCATAGTTTTGCTACAATAAATCTATATACCTGAGTCTCCAAGTCTCAGGAAATACATTCTATATTCTTGCCTTATTAGCTGAGAGAGACTTGACAGTCTCACAGATGGGAAAATGCAAAGGCAAGAAACACAGGTGGTCTTCGACTTACAACCACAATTGACCTGAGTTATAGGAACTAATTACATATTGTTCCTTAAACATATAGGCAGTCCTTGACTTATGACCACAATTGAGTCCAAAATTTCCATTGCTAATAAGACAGTTGCTAAGTGAGTTTTACCCTATTTTACAACCTTTCCTGCCACAGTTGTTAAGTGAATCGCTGCAGTTGCTAAGTTAGTAACATAGTTGTTAAGTGAATCTGGCTTCCCCATTGACTTTGCTTGTCAGAAGGGGACAAAAGGGGAATATGAATCAGTTGCCAAGTGTCTGAATTTTGATCATGTGACCCTGGGGATGCTACAATGGTTGTAAGTGTGAAAAATGGTCATAAGTCACTTTTTTCAGTGCCACTATAACTGTGAACAGCCACTAAACAAACTGTTGTAAGTCGAGGGCTATCTTTAGAGAAACACAGCTGTAATTAGATGGGAAAAGTATAGTTTTTGCCTTGCCTAATGCTTCGTAAAGTAGGCAAGTTTTCAAAAATATGAGTTCTTCCCTGTACTGTAAATTCACAAGAAATGGGAATCTCTCTCTTTGTTCTGCCTTCTTGTTGAATATTAATTGATAAACAGAATTCAGACAAGAGGGCAAAACTGCTGATGGCTGAGTAGCTGATAGTGCTGGAGGCTGCTGGACGAGAAGTTGGAGTATCTCAGCCTAGAATTTACCAGCTTGTCTAAAGAAAACATCATATGAGTTCAGGAGGAGAACAACAGTTAGAAGAGAAGACAGGAGGAGAGTTAGCTGAGAGCTATGCGCAAGCAAAGGACAAACAATGGTGACAAGCTTCTAGGCTTAATAGGCCATGGTCTAATTATTTGATATTTTGCCAACAACTGTGGTGGGCATCTTCAGAGCCCTGCTTTATAGCACCCTTACTGACAGTCATAGGAAACTGATTATACTCTTGTGTTTGTCATAGAACTAATCTCTAATTGCATCGTGCCATCAGAATTTTGAAAAACCAATTTCTGATGGGTTCTGCATCCAGATGAATTGGCAATTGGCCTAAAGTCTCAGAGAAAAGGTGAAGTTAGCTTCTAACGGATACCACCAGCGGTGGGTTGCTCCCGGTTCGGCGAACTGGTAGCGGCGGCAGCGGGAGGTTCCGTCCACCTGCCCGGGACGCTTCTGCGCAGAAGCGTTGCGCTTGCGAGCGAACCGGTAGCAACGGGATTTAGAACCCACTACTGGATACCACCCATCAACCAACTAACCCTGGGAACCTCCAAGAAAAAGAGAAAGGGTCTCCTATAACATGAGCCAGTAGGTGCAGAAAATAATGTGGGAAAAGGCTGCATAAAGAAGGAAGGAAGGAACTAGTTTAGAGAGAAAAATTAAAGGAGCGTTTAATTAAAGTTAAAAGAGCAGCGGTAGAGATCAAGACAGAGATGCTGTTTAATTTGATTCAGTTCACATAGCTAGGAAGAAAACAGGAAAATGAATTAATAGGCTTATAAGAAGCTATTTGGATATAAAGTATGTATAAACACAGGATTAGGACTTTATATTCAGTCTTAATCTTGAATCTGAAGTGCTACTTGTGCTTCTGTGAAGCTTTACGTACTATACAACACCTGGATTAATTTGGGAGGTGGCTTCTAAAATTGGTTTTAGACCCTGGCCTATAATGATTCCTCCTTCCTGCTTAAATTCCTATTATTGAACCGTGAACACTTTCTTGATTTCTCCTACCTGTTTAGCTTTCATCCCTGGTTATTGGCTTTAATGCTGCCTAAAACATTATTCTCCATGAAAGAGCAAGCTTTCTCTACAGTTTCTTTATAAAGAGACAAAATATTTTTGGAGGAATTAGGAGAGGGAAGAGGATGTTTTTTTGCAGCCAGCAGGCTTTATTATCTTTTCTTTATTCTGTTCTTTTTTTCTTCTTTAAAGTGTCATTTGGAACAGCACAAGAGGACAACTCCTCCATCTTCATTTTTTTTTAAACTGATCACTTGACCACACAATCACATTTTAGCTAACTGGATTATGCAAGGCTCTGTGATTAGCTCAACATTTGGTGTGTTGGCAAATTCAGAAAATTGGATTAATTCCCTAAACCATGATTCGTTTAACCAGAAAGTATGTAAAGAGCTAATATGTTCTCTTCTGTCCTTCTAACTTTATTTTTTTAATGTCAATATAGGAAATAAAGTGTTGTTATTAGATAAAGAGAACTGAGAACTTAAAGGCTATGGTTCCAAACTGTGATGGTGCTGATAGATTCATTGGATCTTTCTTCCAAAGAATGAGAGTTACAAAACATGAATATTGAAATATCAAAACAAGGTAATAAAAACAAGATCAGAGTGCTGGCAAGGTATTACATGGTCAATTTCTATAAAGGTTCAAGTAGGAAGTGGAAAAAAAGAAAAAATCTGGCAAAGGCTTTCAACTGGAATATTTTAATAAAAAGAAACTGAAGGCTTCATTTTAGCTGCTCAAGAGCAAGCTATTTGAACAAATGCAATCAAGGCCAGAACTGAAAATAATCAAATGATTCAAAGTGCAGATTGTGCAAAGCAGAAGAAGAAATAGTAGTTCATATACTCCACTGATTACAACTGATTATAAATGATGACCTAACACAGTCACACAAATGATTCACTGGAACATCTGTAAAAATTATTATTTGCCAGTAATGAAAAATTGGTAGGAACGTACAGCTGAAAAAATAGTAGAAAATGAGCACATTAAAATATTGTGAGATTTCTGAATATAAAGTCTTAGCTCATAACACCTGTAGTTGAAAAGAAAGTATGCCTCACTGATGTGACAATATCAGGGGGATAGTAGAAGTCAAGACAAAGAATGAAGACAATCAGAAAGTACCTGAAAATCAGAAAGATCTGAAAATCGAAGTTGAAAGATCATGACATGAACCAGCTGTGGTGGTCCCAATGGTTATCAGCACACTGGTTGCCATACCAAAAAATCTTGAACAGCACTGTCAATCTGTGCATTGACAAAATTTCCACCTGTCAATTACAAAAAGACACACTGCTTGGATCCACACATATATTACACCAGTACATTACAACAGCCTAAGTTCTTGAAAAGAACTTGATGTGTATGAAGGCCAACACCAGCTAAAGAAGTGGCAGCTGTGATTTCATATTGTTGTGTATATAACAACAACAACATCTGCATCTGCCAGGTTCTTGGGAAGGATTTGATAGATTGATAAAAATGCCACATCCAGTCTAGACATCTGGCTGACTGTGGAACAAATCATAATAATTAATCAACTGCAAAAGGCAGCTTTACTTGGAACAGCTTACATCCTGCGATGATACCTTTATCATCAATGATGACCAAGCAAAATTTTCCTGTCCCAGGTCCTTGGGAGGACTTGATCATGGATAAAAATTCCAAATCCAGTCTGAATATCTGGATGACTGTGCAATGCACCATAATATTTTTTTTAAAAAATCTCTTTCCCCCCCAAATAGTTTGCCATTACTTTTTCTATTTCACTTAAAAGGTTAGAAATCCTTTTGGTAGGCAACATTCATATTCATGTATGCAGATTTATTACTGCTTGTCAAAATTTTGGAGTCAAAGCAGCTCTGACACAAATGTTATTTGCAGTCAAGGAAAATAATCCAGGTAGAAAAGGATAGCCATGAGGAAGAGCTGATCACAGTGACTAGTTAGATTAAGATCAGGAAATGGGGAATAGAAGGCAATGAAATTGGGAAATCTGGTAGCAAAGACAAAGAATTATGAACCAGGTCATAATATTGAAGTCATTTTTGTACAATATATATTGGTTGTGGAATAACCTAATTGCAGAGTCCGGGACAGTTATTAGATTCACCAGGTGTATACTTTTGTGATGTTTGGAACCAAGTTTCTTGTGCAGGCTACCAAATGTGGATGGCAAAAATCCAAATGACTACTAGATAGTGGCTAACTCTACTGCTCATCTGGATTTTTGCAGCCTGTCTTTTACATTAAGCTAAAATGTTTCAAAATGGGGAAAGGAGTCCGGAAAGGCTGTATACTGTCGCCCTGCCTATTTAACTTATATGCAGAGCACATCATGAGAAAGGCGGGGCTAGATAAATCAAAAGTTGGAATTAAGATTGCCGGGAGAAATATCAACAACCTCAGATATGCAGATGATACCACTCTAATGGCAGAAAGTGAAGAGGAACTAAAGAGCCTCTTGATGCGGGTGAAGAAGGAGAGTGCAAAAGTTGGCTTGAAACTAAACATTAAGAAAACTAAGATCATGGCATCCGGCCCTCTCAATTCCTGGCAAATAGATGGGGAAGAAATGGAGGTAGTGACAGATTTTATTTTCCTGGGCTCCAAGATCACCGCAGATGGGGACTACAGCCAAGAAATTAAAAGACGCTTGCTCTTGGGGAGGAAAGCTATGGCAAATCTAGACAGCATACTAAAAAACAGAGACATCACCCTGCCAACAAAAGTGTGTATAGTCAAGGCTATGGTTTTCCCAGTTGCAATGTATGGATGTGAAAGTTGGACCATAAGAAAGGCTGAGCGCCAAAGAATTGAGGCCTTTAAATTATGATGCTGTAGAAGACTCCTACGAGAAGAGCCTAATGCTGGGAAAGATTGAGGGCAAAAGAAGAAGGGGATGACAGAGAATGAGGTGGCTGGATGGAGTCACTGAAGCAGTGGGCATCAGCTTAAATGGACTCCAGAGGATGGTAGAGAACAGGAAGGCCTGGAGGAACATTGTCCATGGAGTCGCGATGGGTCGGACATGACTTCGCAACTAACAACAACAACAACAACAAAAAAAAGTACCCCACTCATGCACTAATGTACTCGCTCAACTTATGGTTTTCTGTGTTGGGCAAATCCAAGTAACAATGAAGAAGAATATTTGTAGCTCAGGGTTGAAATGAGGAGTCCTTGGTGCTCCCTGAACTTGGTTGTTTTGTTACAGACATTTCATTACCCAAAGTAGGTAACATCACCAGTGCTAGTCTAGTTTGGATAATGAAATATCTGCAAGAAAAAAAAAAACCAAGCTCAGAGAGCACCAAGGACCCCTCAAATCCAAATAATTAGGTGAATTCAGCAACTGTTCAACTAATCATCATTAACAGGCATAGCTTGGGGTTGTTTAATATAACAAACAGAAATCTTCATTAAAAAGAGGTCCACTTCTTTAACTGATCTTTGTGAGTTATCACATACAGTAATTCTTATCTGGAATAGCCACAATTTTGAGCTTAGTATAAACTAAGACTTGTAACCTACTTGGCTACAAGTTTTCATTTACTTAAATTTCCAATCATAGCCATTTCAAGTCCAGAGGACAACAAGCAACAAGCTTTTACTGAAGAGCCAGGCCTGATGCATGGGTAAGATGGCACCATATGCCTATTCAGTAACTGAGGACTTAGCATAGTGTTGTTGAGGGAACACAGCTGAAATGTAGTTGGGTTGGTTTAGTTTTACTTTTTTGTATCTCTACAGCCAATTGTTGTTGTTTTCAGCAAACTGTGGCTAAACAAATGATGGCTTAGTGCAACATGTAATCCTAAACTTTGTAGCCTAACAGGAGTAGAGACTTAGTAGTTTGGGCATGAGAAGACGTTTGTTTAGAGCTGTGACTAGTTTGAGGAAGGAAAGGAAGGAAGGAAGGAAGGAAGGAAGGAAGGAAGGAAGGAAAGGAAGGAAGGAAGGAAGGAAGGAAGATTCATTCATTCACTCATTCATTCCATTTATATAACTGCCCACTCAGGACATGACTCAGAGTGACGTACATCATTAATAAACGTCCATAAATCCATTAAAAACAATACAGTAAATAAATAATAGAAACAAAACATCAAGTTTAGTTACTTCTGTCCTAAGCACACAATTATTATTTTCACTTACGATTTGAGGGTAATTATTTGATTCCTTAGTTTGATTTTCTGTTCTTAACTGTTTGTTTTGATGGACCTGTGTACGTGTGTATAAAATCCAGAATGAAGGCCAGGTTTAATTTTTTTTCAGCAGATTTATTACATTATGGTCTTAAGACAGAGTTCTAAACATAACTATGTGAAATTTATGGAAGCTGAAATAACATGGCATCCTAGCTGTTACAAGCTTTTGAGTCATAAATGTCTGGCACACCCCACTTCAGGAAAAGATGAGTGGTAGAGAAAGTTGCTCTCTCACAACTGTTTCTTAAAAAACAATGCAATTCGAGGCAGAATCTGGTTTCAATATAGTAGGGTTTAAATTTATTCCTGAAAATCTTTGAATCAACCTTTTTTATTTATTTATCCAGGCTTTATATTTCATAGATCTGCTGGGCTTGTTCAACGACAATGAACAATGGGCTTCTTTCAAGGTAAATACATATTTGGCTATGGTAAGTTGATGTGGGTCACAACCTATTTGATCAGTTGCATAAAGTATAATCCTGAGAGCAAAATATGAGATGCACACTTCTGTTGCTGTAGGAGAAAGGAAGAAAAGAGTGCAAGGAAAAGCAGAGGATTGAAAACAAAGTAACACAAAAACACACACCCAGCCACGCACGCATACCTTTGGGGTGGGATATACACAATTATAATGTAATTATTATTATTCCAAATAGCATATTTAAAGCTGGACTTAAACTATGGCAATTGCCGGCACAACATTTGAATCTCTCCAGGAACTTAACTGTATGTACATTGTGGGATTAATGGCACATGTCACACTGTGTCTTGCTGTAGAAGGAAAAATGATGAAAGAGATTATGGATATATTTCCTATAAGTCTAACACCCTTAACAAGGGTTGTGCTTGGATGAATTAACAGCTACAATTTTTTACAAGACATATAACTTTTTGAAGGCTTAGTACTCAAAGGAAAACAAAGTACTTTAATATATATTGCTCCAGAAAAATTCTTGATGATGAAAGGGACTTCAAAAGAAATCATTTAGAAAGGAAACATGGATGTAGGCCTGCTGGTCTCCAACTGCAATACTAGCAAAGTTCTAATTATTTTAAGAAAGTTTTGCTGTAGCTAATTACTTTATAGTGACATTAAACTTAGTAATAATTTATATTTAATTAAATAATAGAATTGCCATATACAAATAGTCCTCGACTTACTGTATGACCACAATTGAGCCCCAAATTTCTGTTGCTAAGCGAGGCATTTGTTAAGGGAGTTTTGACCCATTTTATGACTTTCTTTGCCATGGTCGTTAAGCGAATCACTGCAATTGTTAAGTTAGTAACACAGTTGTTAAGGGAATGTGGCTCACCTATTGACTCTGCTTGTTAGAGGGTTGCAAAAGGGGATCACGTGACCCTGGGACACTGCAACCGTCATAAAATCAGTTGCCAATTGCTCCAATTTTGATCCTGTGACCACGGGATGCTGCCATAGTCGTAAGTGTGAAAAATAGTCATAAGTCACTTTTTTCATTGCCATAACTTTGAACAGTCACTAAATGAACTGTTGTAAGTTGAGGACTATCTGTATTTTCATATGGGAAAGTCCAAAACGTATACCTAATACACTAGGAATAAATAGTTGAGTCGGTTATCATATTTTAGCTGTTAATGATACTCTTGTTGCTCTTGAAAAAACATTTGTTGATTTTAGTTCTCTATCATTTCCCATCATGATCTGAAACTGTTCCAAAGGCAGACTTGACTCCTATGAATGGAAATATCACCCATCCCAGTTCTTCTGTTGAATTAAACCACAATATAAGAAAGCTATGTTATTGTTGTTGTTGTGGCTGTTGTTAATGTGCCTTCCCCTCCTCTGTTCCCAGGTAAAATCAGATGTAACCAACATTATTTGAGTCTGGTCTGCCATGACCTCAGACAAGTCGATGGTTGCCAAGAATCCTAGAGCTGAAAGAGGGTGGTGAGCAGAAGTGTCTATAGGGAGGAGGTTGAAAAAAATCAAGATGGCGGCCATAACCAGATGATTGAAGCTTTGCCCTTTTTGCCATGTGTCACGATGTTAATAAACCATTCTTCTTCAAAAGAGATTGTATATGTAAAATTGAGCATTATAAACATGTCAATGTTTTGAAATGTTTTCATGTTACGTTAAAGTGTAAATAAAGTAAGATTGTACTATTCATTTTGTTCCCCACATGGCTTTTGTGTATATGGGTTTTGAGTGTGTGTGTGTGTGTGTGTGTGTGTGTGTGTGTGTGAGAGAGAGAGAGAGAGGAGAGAGAGAGAGAGAGAGAGAGAGAGAGAGAGAGAGAGAGAGAGAGAGAGAGAGAGAGAGAGAGTTCATTAACAGTGACAGAATGTGTAGCTATGGCAGCTGATTTCTCACTAGTACATTTTCCAGCTACATCCTGGAAATCTTTCCTTTGGGAAGGGTTAAGGAGATTCCTTTCCCTTCTTCTTGAAATTATATTTATATTGTCTCTCTCTCTCTGTCTATCTAGCTAACATTTTTACTAGGGCATTTAGACCACTGCAGTCAACATGATTCTGAGCAGCCTACACACCATAGCCCAGAACAGGTCAGAACAGTTAAAGTAAAAAACAGATGGCAAAACAAAACAAACAAGCCTGGCATTAGTAATGATACAGAGATGATAGAATGTATAATTTCAACAGCCTGTCCTTACTTACTCTAGCATAATTTGTTGCCTACTACTGGATGTTTGTCCAAAGCAGGGCACAAGCTGGATAGGATAGGATAGGATAGGATAGGATAGGATAGGATAGGATAGGATAGAGAATAGAATAGAATAGAATAGAATAGAATAGAATAGAATAGAATAGAATAGAATAGAATTTCTTTACTGGCCAAGTGTGATTGGACACACAAGAAATTTGTCTCCGGTGCATAAGCTCTCAGTGTATATACAAACAATAAAGTAATATAAGATACCAATAGGAGAAGGTATTAGAAAAGATGAGAAGGATAATAGTCATACAGCCATACTACATGGGTAAATATCCTTAGACATAAGACTATGTACTATGGTAATTAGGTGTTCAGCAAAGTCATGGCACGAGGGAAAAAACTATCCCTGTGTCTAGTTGTTTTGGCATGCGATGCCCTGTAGCGTTGTCCCGAGGGGAGGAGTTAAAATAGTTTATGTCCGGGATGTCAGGGGTCTGTAGATATTTTCTCAGCCCTCTTTCTGACCCATGCAATATACATGTACAGTACGATCAACGGTGTGTCTTTTATATTCATATCATGTGCATCTTCTTTTTATAGATCTAACACAACTAAGAGTCAGATCAGCCTAACTTCAAAAAAAGTTATCATAGCTTATATTTTATTAACCTGTAGATCATTTATCTTCTGATTACTGCTATTAAAAAGGCCTACCTCAACTACCAAAGAATCCAGATGCTTTCAATATTGGAGTATGTTGTGCTCTATGACAATAACTGTAAGTTATACAATAATTGATAAGAAGGATGTAGCCATCTACTCTTATATTTTTTTCCTAAGCTAAACACAGCATTTTCAATTGTGCCCAGTAATAAACAGAAAGTCAATTCAGTTGTTTCAAGACCATTATAATTAGATGTCAAATGCTTTTCTAATAAACATCTGTCTTTTCACACAATCCAATATTTTTTTGCCTTGTGTAAAGTACTTTGGAGTAATTTAAACTATTGAGGAAATTAAGGCATGAATACAAGGCCAAGTCTTATTTATGACACAGAGCACTACAACTGGCTCACCAAATAAAGCTGAATTTGACCAGCTAAATTATTTCAATTATTTCTTTAGAGGAACGGCTTCTGTATATTATTCTGATCTTTTAATAGTTGCATAGATTAGAGATGTGGACATCTCCAGATGTTCAAATCCCTGCAGTGCATGGCATAACAAGCAGTTGCTACTAAATTCCCTCTTGTACATAATGGTTAGAAATGTGGCTTTATTCATATGGAAAAATTGTCCATCTTGGATTTAAGTGATCAGAAACAGATTTGCTCTCCCTATTTCTATCCAGAACGGATTGTTTTCATATATATTTTTCTGAGCTGGCCTACCGAGCTATCTTTAACTCCTTCCTTATATTTATCCTTTCTTTGTGAAGGATTAATTAAGAAGGCAAAACTTTCCATGACTCTCCTACTTCAGGGATTTAAAAATTTGCATTATGCGATTACTGTGAGCACACAGTGATCAAAGTTTAACAGCATATAACCTAATGAAAGCTCTAATGATGCAGTCCCCAAATGCAACTGCAAAAGGCCTACAAGAGAAGTGAAGACCACAAAAGCAGTGCCAGCTCCAAAAGAGTTCAGCCCATTTTTAGAATCTAGGTTTATGCGATTGTACGAAGATGTCTAAGAGCGTCTTTAAACCATGCTCAGTCAAATAAATCGTAATTAAAACATCCTTCAACATATGGTTGATCGTGGTCTGCTTTAAGGTTTCCAAAGAGTGGAAGTCCATCATCACTGGGGCAATAAAAATAATACAGGTACCCTTGACTTATGACCACAATTCAGCCCCAAATTTATGTTGCTAAGTGAGACATTCGTTAAGTCTCATTTTACAACCTTTCTTGCCATTGTTGTTAAGTGAATCACTGAAGCTGTTAAGTTAGTAACAGATTGTTAATTGAATCTGGCTTCCCCACTGATTTTGCCTGTTACAAAGTCGCAAAAGTTGATCACATGCAACTGTCATAAATATGAAGCCAAGCATCTGAATTTTGATCATGTGATGCTGCAACGTTTGTGAGAAAAACGGTCCTAAGTCATTTTTTTCAGTGCTGTTATAACTTCAGGCATTAAACAAACTGTTGTAAGTCGAGGATTACCTGTATCAGAGTTTGAATGGGATGGTTTTATTTATTTCTTCACTTCTGAAGCACACAACAAACATTTCTCTTCTCCTCATTCCCATTATCCTGATACCCTTCACCACTGCTATCCTGTGTTTAATGCATTAGAGAGAAAGGATTACGCTGAACATGAGCAGTTTTTGCACTTAAATGCCTTTTTGCATTTTATACATGCACTAATGCATTTCATGCATGACTAAAGATAACATGAAATTTGCTTCAGCTGACTTGAAGCTAAATACACTTATTTGGGATAAGCCCTGCTTTTTTTTAAGTGTGTTTTTATTATAATATCATATATAATAATAATAACAATTTTAACTCCATAAAACATCAACATTTGCCTATCCTACGTCTTTGGAAAAGACTTGCTAGGTGGATAAAGTCCCAGTCTAAACATCTGGCTGACTGTGATGAGTCATAACAACAATAACCACAACCATTTGTATTTTCCATTCACCACTTTTCAAGCCTAAAGTATTTTTTTTTAAAAAAAATACTAGTTTAGAAACCTATAATAAAATAATTACATGGAACCAGAACTCTTTCAAGTATGGACTGTATATTGAATGTAGGATCATATGTATGGACAGAGTTATGATACTGAGCCACCTCATTCCCTTCCAATCCAATCAGACCAATCCAATCAATGTTTATCTTTACCAATCCCATTCCCCACCTTTGCAACCCCATTAACATATCTTAGCTTTCAATAGGCCGCAGGAATTATGAAGATGTTTTGGTTCCTGAAGAATCAAAATAACCATAATTATTTAAATTTATATACTGCCCATTCCCCAACAACTCTGACATCATAAGCATATGGCAGAGATCTACTGGACTATACATAGTATAGTATTAACACAGTAGGTGTTAAGCTTCCCCAAGAGACTTGTGATTTACTTAGATAGCCTGTATTAATTCAACTTTCTCATTTAGTGGTAAGTGCTAAGATACTAAATGACTAATGTTCTCCCATCCTAGAAGCTAAGTGGGATAAGGAATTTGCATTAGCTAGGCAGAAATTACCAAAATATGGTCATTCTTCATTGTTATATTTAGTAAGCTACGTATAAGCCCAGGGAGCATTTCAGAGATCACTAAATCTAAGCAGTGTAATATAAAAGCCAGAAATAGGCCCCATTAAAGTACATTGGAGTGTGGATGCATTATACTTTATTTTGTCAGATTAAAGCTTAATAAAACAATTAATCAGCCCAGGTTATTCCAAATGAGGTTGCATAGAGGGACACTCATCCTGTGTGTCATGCCCCAGCATATAACTGTTATATACTGTTGTTGCTCTCTAGCCCCATCTAGTGGCTGGAGAGACAAATACCAAGTATATTGTTTGAAGCTGACCCCACCCCATTACCCATCAGCCCGCATGCTGGGAAGCCAGACTCCATTTCCTTTAGCATTTGGATAAGACAGAAGCACAAAGAAGAATCCATCTTAATCTGTGGCACATGGTCATCCAAGGACAAGCCCACATCCCACTCACAGAGCATGGCTGGTGAGATTTAGATTACTTGTATTTACTAATTGTTGTGTTCAGCAGTAACTCAATACTGCCTATCTTGTATTTGGTTGTCATTGTATGTATTCCTATTTCCCCCAGATTCACCATATCCTGTTCTTTCAATAAAACATTCAGATCTATGCACACGGTCTGTTTTATTGGAGGATAGGTGGGTTTAGCTGCATGTAGAGCTGCACACAGACTAACATGTAGTGAGGACAGAACACTGTGATTGGGGGACTAGTGAGCAGAGCAAGAACTGCAGGAAGAAGTGGTGAATGAGTCAAGTTGAAATGCTCAGTGTGGTAGACAGAAGCAGCTTGGGGGCATTGCTGGCTGATGAATGGAGGAACTTAGGGTTGGATGGTAGGTTTGAGGTATCATCTCACCGAACAAAAGTCAGGAATGGCAAGTTATATGGGGATGGGGGAAGAGGGTGAGGATTTATGCTGGACAGAAGACAGGCAGTAACATCCAGGTGGTGATGGGCAGAGGGAGATACAGTGGGACTCTTGGGGCAGTCTGTCCACAGGAAATGAACCGGTTTCCTGGCTCCCAGTATTAAGTCCTGATGTCAGGCCACTAGCTCACCGACTCTGGCCTTGTAGGAGATGGACCTGGTTGAACTCAAGGGCGGGGTCAAACACATCATCAGTTTGGAGTTTTACACTCCTGTAAGTGACCTAAATCCAATTCCCCTTGAAGTCTGTTGACTCTTATCTGGCACCAATTCACCTTAACCGTTAGTAGTTCAGATTCTTGTGTATAGGTAGAATGAAATGAACTGGTAGTACTTTTGAACTCTATCCTGGTTCCTCATTTCTTGCACCTGACATGCCTCCAGTTGCTGCTGACAAATGCTGATCTGGTTTCTAATACAGCTTTCCTCATGCATGATCTTATTTTGGACCTGACACGTATAACCAAGATATTTCCTACCAAAACCTGGGCTTTGGGAGGTTTTTTTTCTTATCAGATGAAGGTTTGTGATCACATTCCATGGACTTACACATTTTTTCCCTGACTCTTCATGGTAAGTCAATGTTTCATTGGCTGTGAAGAAATGCCTGACCTTCATTCTCAGAGCATGACAACAATTTTTGTCAAACTTCAACTCTTAAAGCTTCCGTCTTTGCCTTCAGCAGGCAAGGAAACCATCACGCACAAACTATTGAAGAACAATGTTAAACTTCACATTAAAAATCTGGGTTACTTAGTAAGCGTGCAACCTACTCACTGACAGATAAGTATGTGGATTTTGTATTAAATACAGGATGTGTCTAACCTGCACTATAGGCACAAAATGAATGTTGTGAAACGTGGTGATGACCCGAGACAACTGCATTGTATGAATTTTGCATTAGGATATAGCTAAGATAGGAGGTGTGTGTGTGTGTGTGTGTGTGTGTGTGTGTGTGTGAGAGAGAGAGAGAGAGAGAGAGAGAGAGAGAGAGAGAGAGAGAGAGAGAGAGAGAGAGAGAGAGAGAGAGAGAGAGAGAGAGAGAGAGAGAGAGGGCCTAGCAGTTAAAATGCTGCTCTTGTCAATTGGATGGTTGGCAGTTCAAGACCCAAGTACCATATGATGGGTGAGTTCCTGTTCCTGCTCCTGCCAACCTAGCAGTTCGAAAGCATGCAAATGCAAGTAGATAAATAGGTACCACTTTGGTAGGAAGGTAATAGCATTATGTGTACCTCGGTTGTATAATCATGCTGGCCACATGACCATGGAAATGCCAAACAATGCTGGCTCCCTCAGCTAGGAAACAGAGATGAGCACTGACAGGGGAAACCTTTACCTTTAAGATAGAATGTTCTTAAATGGAAAATTCCTGCCTCCTCTTAACAAAATCTGTAACATTTCCCTTTCTGTCCATGCTGATACATTATACACTACTGTATACAAATAGATTATGTTTGATTATGTACCATCAAGTTGTTGTCAATTCTTAGCAACTACATAAATATATTTTGTCCATGTCAATCTAGCTAGTAGTATACATCCAATGACCGTATATAAACTAAAAGGGAATTTCAAGAAATTAGTTGCCAAGGCTAGGTAATTCATTATGGCAGAATATACATTCTTGTTTTCTGCACATGTGAGATAAGGTTCAAACAATTAGTTACCTAGATATTTACTCTGAGTTGGACCAAAGAAGAAAGTCAACAATCCCTCACTATCTCAGGAAGCACTATCCTCACATTCCACGTACTGCAGCCAAGGTGCTCCAGTGAGCAAACATTTATTCACAACCAAACAAAACAAAGCACATGGCCTCGCTATCCAAGGCTAGAGGAAGCCAACATCCAAGCTTCATTTATGCATTGCAGTTAGAATACATATTGGGCCAGCTGCCAACTATTTCGTATTTTGCAGGAAATGCTCTTGAGAGAAGCAGACTATATTTATTCAGAACATTTCAGTGAGAGGCTTTAATCTGTGTAATCGCCTCAGAGAAGATTTCAATTGATGAGGAGAAAGCAATTACCATTTCATCTACAACTGGTTAGCCTTCCCAGGATTCGTCCGTCTGTCGGTACTAGGGTGTCCTTTCAGTCAATATACCTGAATGGACTTTTGCTAATCTACAAGTTCCAATTTTTGGAGGCAGCCAAATTGATTGACAATGGAGGCTTCAAGGAGCCTCTTTCAGTTTTTTTTCTTCCCATAACGAGACACTGATGTAATATTTATTAGATGTTATGTAACGCATGGATAAAATGACTGGATATAATCCTAGATTAGAAGGATTGCAACACGGAGAATGAAACTCTAATTCACTCCTAATATAGCTTGCCGTCACCATTCAAATATGTAGACTTTGGAATGCAAAAAGAAACAACAACAACAACAGCAATAGCAATAGCACTTAGACTTATATACCGCTTTACAGTGCTTTACAGCCCTCTCTAAGTGGTTCACAGAGTCAGCATATTGCCCCCAACAATCTGGGTCCTCAAAAAAGCAATTGCACAACATCAAGACGAGGCATTATACAACTAGACTAATTTTCTAGTTAATTTTCTGAGATTTAGACTCAGATAAAGGTCTTTCACTTCCTGAGATGGTCCAGGAAATGATGTCCTCCATCAATGAGGGAGAAACTAACATTTTCAGGCATTTGAGCCAGAAAATCATGCAACTATTTCATCAAATAATACATAATAAAAAAATAAAACACATTTTACTGGGTTTTTTTTCATGATGTTTTAAAATACTTGTCTGTGATAATTGTGTCCTGTTGCTTATGATAATGCTGAGCTTGCTAAAGCAACTATTAATATGGGTTCAAAAGGATGGGGGAGGGGGTAATGCCTCCCTCAGTATAGCAATACGTTTGGTTGCCTCTGAGCATCTTCAACACTACTTTGGCTATTTTGCTTTCCCTTTTAGACTCAAGTTTTTGTGTCTCTCTATCCCTCCCTCCATCCAACCAACCAACCAACCATGTATTCCCCACTCCTTCCATTTCACTTAACTTACTCTTCTGCATAGAAGGTGACATTTTGGGTCCATGCTCAGAGAATTTGAATGCTCTTAGTAAGTAAGGTTGCTGTTCCTTCACTATAAACCTATTTTCTATGAATTGATAGCTTTAAAACAGTGGTCCCCCCAGCCTTTTGGGCACCAGGGACCGGTTCCATGGAGTGTTCTGACCCACCGTACTGACAAAGGAACACAGCACAAACAGTGTCCGTACAAACCTTGTTTTAATAGTAACGGCTACAAATTGTCTTATTTAGCAGTCGTCCTTAATTCAAATAAAGTGTAAACCAGTCTTTTCTGTGCAACAGCTGTTAATTAATCTCCTTAACAATAGTCCAAGCAAAAGAACACAAGTCTGACGAAGAGTCTCTCAGATAACAGCAGATAACCCACATGAACCTTACTGTTTTTGGCAAAATGCCCAGGAACAATTTGTAGGCAACTTTGATGATTTCAGAACAGAGGTTTGAATTCAAAGACAAGGACTTGAAATGAACCAAGTTGTTTCCTGCAAATTCCTCAGTCGTTTTCATCCCTTAAATAGGCGATGGGAGTGGCCAATTATCCCCAAGCCTTACTCCCGAGTGGTCCTTCTCCTCAGGAAACGCCCAGGAACAATTTGCAGGCAACTTTGACGATTTCAAACGGAGCAGAACAGAATTCAAAGACAAGGATTTGAAATGAACGAAGTTATTTCCTCAAATTCCTCAGTCATTTTTCTCACTTAAATAGGCTATGGGAGTGGCCAATTATCCCCAAGCCTTACTCCCGAGTAGTCCTTCTGCTCAGGAGCCATTCCTGCCTTTTGGCAGCTCTGCGCACGCGCACATTGAGAACAGGCTCTTCTTCTTCTTCACTCATGGCAGCCTCTGGAGTTTCTGAAGGCCCTGGCTGAATCCCTGCCTCTGGCACCGAGCCTTCACCAGCCTCCTCGCTGTCTGACTCTGGTACCAGCTGCACAGGCCACTGGCGAATCACAATACCAGCCTCCTCGCTGTCTGGCTCTGCCGCCAGCTGCACAGGCCGCTGGCGGACCACAACATGGAGGAAGGTTTTTCTGCAGACCAGAGAAACATGGTTTTGTGTGCTGCCTGCATCCAGTGGATGGGGCTTCACTTATTTACGTGGCTGTGTTTCTGGCATGCTGTGGACCAATGTTTCCTGGACCATCTCAGGAAGTGAAAGACCTTTATCTGAGTCTAAATCTCAGAAAATTAACTAGAAAATTAGTTTAGTTCAGAGGTGGGTTCCTCCCGGTCCGTACTGGTTCGCCTGAACTGGTAGCAACCTGCTGGTGACGTCATGGTGATGTCACAGAACTGGTTCTGTCAGTGCCAATCTGTGGGTGCCGCCATCTTTTTTTTTGGAAAAAAAAATGGAATTTTTTTGGGGGGGAATTTTTTTCCGGGTTTTTTTTCTTCTGCATATGCGCAGAAGCCGAGTTTCTGGTACTGCGCATGCCATCTTGTTTTTTGCTTTTTTTTTGTTTTTTTTAAATTTTTTGGCACTGCGCATGCGCACGCGCCGAGGCGCGTCCACATGGTGTGGGAGGAAGTGAACCGGCAGCGAGGTAAGTTAGAATCCACCCCTGGTCTAGTTGTATAATGCCTCGTCTTGATGTTGTGCAATTGCTTTTTGTTGTTGTTGTTGTTGTTTCTTTTTGCATTCCAAAGTCTACATATTTGAATGATGACGGTGGTTGGGGACCCCTGCTTTAAAAGACATATAAATAATATATCACTTTTGTTAGCTAATCCTGAATTGCTAATGTTACAAAAAAGTTGGATCTTTCCTTCTTTTCTTCTTTCCCTCTTTCTTTCTTTCTTTCTTTCTTTCTTTCTTTCTTTCTTTCTTTCTTTCTTTCTTTCTTTCCTTCCTTCCTTCCTTCCTTCCTTCCTTCCTTCCATCCATCCATCCATCCATCCATCCATCCATCCATCCATCCATCCATCTATACATCCTTCCTGTCCTTCCTATCCTCTTGCACTTATTTTCTTCAGTTAAAAGCCAGAAATACCTTTGCATATAAAATAAGGTTATTTCTGCCACCCTTTTGTGCAGAATTACTTAGTCTATTTATTTATTTTTATCCCATCTTCATTATTTTTATAAATAACTGAAGGTGATGAACATACCTAAAATGCTTAAAACCCCACAATAACCCCATGACATGAGTTGGGCTGAGAAAGAATGACTTGCCCAAGATCACCCAGCCGGCTTTCATGCCTAAGGCAAGACTAGAACTCACAATTGTCTGGTTTCTAGCCTGTATCTTAACTACTAGACCAAATTGTCTATACTGTTTTTTTAGGAAATATAGTGACAAAGCTGTGCACAATATTCGAAACGTGGCTGCATTTCGTAAAGGTGTTACAGAACTGGCAGTTTTATTTTTGTTTTCTCTGCCCTGCTCACAGCTACCACAGATGAACAGATGTTTATATTGAGTTTCCACTGTAATCCACCGTAATCCTAAAATCCCTATCCTGGTTAGTCACTACCCATCCAGGCCCCATTAAAGTTTTAGTAATGATAATGGAGCAGATTTTATGCCTACTTACAATGACATCTTATCACTGTTCACCTACTTAGGAGAAATCCTTCTGAGCCTCTTCACAATCTGCTTGGTATTTCAGAATTGAAGGAATATCATTCACACTAATCATTCATGGCATCATCTCACTTTCCCTTGTCATTTCAACTTCATTCACATGTTTATTATAAATAATAAAAAGAGATCTTGGGATCTCTCTCTTTCTCTCCCTCCCTCCGCCCCCTCTTGTCTCTCTCTCACACACACAGACATTTATTGATTACTCTGAGCCAGATGCTCAAAACCTGGTAAGACATAAATTGAAGTCCATTGGAAGATACCATGCAATGCTTCTTCTTAAGGAAGGCTTCTTAAATTCCTAATAATTCTGTTCTTCTGTTCTACGTAATTTTTCTATGTAATTACCATAAATAGATTGTATGCTATTTGACCAGTAATTCCCTGTTTCTCATCTGAGTTTTGTTTCAAGAACTTGGTATCATGTTGGTTACCTGGTTATGAGCCCTGGTGGTGCAGTGGTTAGAATGCAGTATAGGTAATTCTCAACTTACAACCACAATTGAGCCCAAACTTTCTGTTGCTAAGTGAAAAACTTGTTAAGTGAGTTTTGCCCCATTTTACGATCCTTCTTGCCACAGTTGTTAAGTGAATCACTGCAGTTCTTAAGTTAGCAACACGGTTGTTAAGTGAATCTGGTTTATGAGAAAGTTGCTAAGGGGGATCACATGACCCTGGGATACTACAATCATCATAAATATGAGTCAGTTGCCAAGCATCTGAATTTTGATCACATGACCACTTTTTTCAATGCTGTTGTAACTTTGAACGGTCACTAAATGAACTGTTGTAAGTCGAGGAGCACCTGAATTGCAGGCTAACTCTACCAAGTGCTGACAGTTCGATCCTCACCGGCTCAAGGTTGACTCAGCCTTCCATCCTTGGTCCGAGGTTGGTTAAATGAGGACCCAGATTATTGGGGGCAATATGCTGACTCTGTAAACTGCTTAGAGAGGGCTGTAAAAGCACTATGAAATGGTACATAAGTCTAAGTTCTATTGCTATTACTACTTTCCAGGATTCTTATAAGATAGTTGAGTTTAGTGGCATTGCACATTTCGTAAAGAAGTTAGCAGTACCATATCAGAAGCCTTTAAAAGTATATGATATCTGTCTTTGGGATCCAGTATTTTATGAATCTTTACTCTATTACTCCTTAAACTTCATTGCTTCTCAATTGTTTGTATTAGCTCCCTTTTTTTCATGATGGTAAAGACCATTTCAAGGAATTAATTCAGTATTTATATTAAGAATGTATATTTAAGTTACAATTTTTTTTATCAATGAAGAGGCACTGAAAAGAGTAGGATTGAGAGGGAGATTTAAAGTCTGAGACTGACAAAAACATGGCCAGGGAGTAGCTACTTTCTCTGAATAGAAAAGCAATTGAATCAAATTCTTTACTCTGCAATAGGCAGATTCCACCTTTGGGACTGTATCCACGACTTAAAGATCAGACAAACGTAGACAGATTCAGAGAGAGAAAGGCAATGAGGATATCAGAGGATGGGAAACTAAATAAATAGAAACTAGGAATGTTTAGCCTTGTGAGAAGAGGACTGAAAGAGGAAATGATGGTGCTGCTTAAATATGTATAAGAAAATCATACAGAACAAGGTCAAGAAAGTTAAAGAAAGGTCTATCATCTCACATCCCACTGAAAAAAAAATTAATACAGGAAGCTAGACTTTGGGAGAATATTTAAAAAAAAATTCTTTATTGTTGGGATCCTTGGTACTCCCTGGGCCTGGTTGATTTCTTGCAGACATTTCATTAGTCAACTAGGAAACATCATCAGTGCTAGAAGGGAGTGGACTTTTACTCTCTGTTTTTATACAAGTAGTTTGCCCGTTCAATGTTGGTGGGAGTGTTCTTGGTGGTTCTTTGATTAGGGTGTTGTTTATTGTTTGTTTGTCTGAGTTGACTGAGTTCCTTGATTGGGATATTGCTTATTTCTTGATTGTTGGTCTAGTATTAATCTTGGCTTTAATCTCTGCTTCTATGGGTATTGATTCCTGGCAAAGAGGTGTTCTTGTCTTTTTGTTTGATCTTTTTGTTTCCTTTTGGGCATTTTGATTGTCTCTTTTGAATGGTATACAGACGTTGCTAATCTATATATGATAACAATAGACTAATAACAATCGACTGTAAGACTCTAGCAGGAACTACCAGCTCAGACAAACAAGCTAACAGTAAACAACAGCCTAATCAAGAAATTCCCACAAGAACACTCTACCAACACTGACAGGGCAAGTCACTAGTATATAAACAGACCCCATTCTCTTCTGGCACTGATGATGTTATCTGGTTGGGTAATGAAACATCTGCAAGAAAACAATCAAGCTCAGAGAGCACCAAGGTCCCCACAGTTCAAAACCCTCACAGTTCAAAGCTATGGAGCTATTTCTATTGGTATATATCCCTTGCAATTTAATCAGTTCAATGGTGGTTGAACCAAATACCTAGAGATAGGATGGCATCTCCATTATTGGATGTGTTCAGTTAGATAGATGTCTAGGGTGCTGTAATTCAGTTTACTGTAATTTGGCACAGCCCATTGGATTCCAAAATCCTGCATGGCCCTTCCATTTCTACGATTCTGTCACCGTTCAGGCAGCATCATGAACACATGTAAGAGTAACAACAAGATGACAAGAAGGTGGACAAGTTGCTAGTTCATTGTGGGGGGGGGAGTTTCTGTAATGCTTTAAAGCTTTCACAGGTTCCTTTGAAATTAAATTATGCATACTAACAAGTTCCTTTTGTAGCCCAGTGAAGCAAGTTTTGCCATTGGAAAAACAAGCTACCGATTTACAACTCATATTGATTTCTTTTTTCTTTATACTTTCTTCACACTGTGTATTTTTTTCACAAATGCTGTACTTTAGGAACTGCTCTTTAGCTTAAAAGAAAGATTACTCACTAATCTTTCGGTTACTGACAACAGCACTTGATGTACACTCTTAATTTCTCTTAATGCATATGTCTATGTTCCTGTAACAACACTCTACTCCACAAAAAATGTAAAGTCATTTAAAAGGGGAAACCTATGAAACTAAGCACCGATATATAGCTTTGCCTTGTGAAAATGGTAAAGCATTCCTACACTCCGGTCAATCTTTTAGAGAACTCAAAAATGACCATGATTTAATTATATTTAATGGATTTTCAGAGGTCGAGAATTGCACTGGAATGTCATTGATTGATTTTGTGCCATCAAGTTAACAGAATAACAGAGTTGGAAGAGACCTTGGAGGTCTTCTATGTCCAACCTCCTGCTCAGGTAGGAAACCCTATACCATTTCAGACAAATGGTTGTCCAATCTCTTCTTAGAAACCTCCAGTGTTAGAGTACACACAACTTCTGGAGGCAAGTCATTCCACTGATTAATTGTTCTCACTTTCAGGAAATTTGTCCTTAGTTCTAGGTTGGTTCTCTCCTTTATTAGTTTCCACCCATTGCTTCTTGTCCTGCCTTCGGGTGCTTTGGAGAATAGATTGACCCCTTCTTCCTTGCGGCAGCCTCTCAAATATTGGAATACTGATATCATGACATCAGAGACCTTTTTTTTCATTTAACTAGACCAGGGCTGTCAAACTCCTGGCCCATGGGCCGGATGCGTCATGCGCTGGGCACACCCCCGCTCGGTTTAGCAAAGGGGAAAAAGTCCCGATACATCACATGACGACGTGAGTTTGACACCCCTGAACTAGACAATTCCTGCAACCGTTTGTCATATGTTTTAGCCTCCAACCCCTAATCATCTTTGTTGCTCTTCTCTGCACTTCTTCTAAAATCTCAACATCTTTTTTATATTGTGGCAACCAAAACTGGATGCAATATTCCAAGTGTGGCCTTACCAAGGCATTATAAAGTGGTATTAACACTTCACATGATCTTATTCTATCCCTCTGTTAATGCAGCCTGGGATTGCGTTGGCTTTTTTGGCAGCTTCAGCACACTGCTGGCTCGTATTTAAGTGATTGTCCACTGGGACTCCAAGATCCCTCTTACAGTTGTTGTTGACTCCTAACAAGATAGATAGATTTTATGCATGATGATCTGTCCATAACCTGGACTTTCAGCTCTTCCAACTGTGCGTTTATCACTACTGATGGTGAGGATAATACTGACTTTGTCGTTTACAATATATCTTGAATGAAAACTGTGGGTTGCTTTGTTTCATGATCCACTTGTTTGTAATTAAAACTAAGTGGGCTTTCATTGTATATTAACTGGCCTAGGATTTTCTATTTTGAACTGACAAATTAAATTGTGCTTACTTTATAGTTTCCAGCACAAATTTGTGTGTTTCCCTGAAGTACACAAGGGGGGCAGAAATACTGCTGGTCTATTGACCCCTTTCCTCTGGAATAACACCCCTTCAGAGGTTCAGCTTACACCCTCTTTTGCTTATAAAATAGAATACTTTACTAAAACCTTGATTGTTTCTATTGAGGTGTCTGCAGAGGAGGTGTCTTTGGATTTATTATTTTAATTATTTCATTATCTCAGCTCTTTTCTATTCTGGTAGGAGTCTTGGAGTCACAATGGAGTGTGGCACTATGTAAAAATTGGAGGTAATTAAGTAAACAAACAAATACATGACTTCTTTTCAGTCATTATTGTTGGGAGAGGTTCTGAGGAACACCTGATTTTTTTTAAAGTGTTACCAAGTAAGTAACATTTTCAGTAAATATCTTTGTCTTTAAGACACAACAACACTTGTGGTTGTTTTTAATGTTCCAAACTACAGGTATTGATCTATAAATATATACAGGTAGTCCTCGATTTAGGGCCATAATGGAGTCTGCCTATTACAATTGTAACTCGTGATGTCATAAAGTGGGTCATCGCATGACCGGCCTGAGTTTACAAACTTCTTTTGCGGCAGTCATTAAACGAACACAGCAGTCATAAAAAGTGAATGTTCACAGTAGGTAAATAAAGCCATTGCTCTCTATGGGCTGGTTTTCGACAACAATGTTGTAAATTGTGGTCATGTCACCGCGAGACACTGCAAATGGATATAAATGTGGGATGGTTGTTGAGCACCTGAAATGCAGCCACATGTAACTGGGGGGATGGCGGGAGGGGGCTCTGGCTGTTGGAACTTCAGAACTGGAAAGTACCTTTTGGTGCAAGAGCCGTGGTGGCGTAGTGGTTAGAATGCAGTACTGCAGGCTACTTCTGCTGACTGCCGGCTGCCTGCAATTTGGCAGATCAAATCTCACCAGGCTCAAGGTTGACTCAGCCTTCCATCCTTCCGAGGTTGGTAAAATGAGGTCTCAGATTGTTGGGGGCAATGTGCTGACTCTGTAAACCGCTTAGAGAGGGCTGTAAAGTGGTATATAAGTGCTATTGCTATTCGGGGGGGAGGGGGTGCGTTGTAACTTTGAATGGTCACTAAGCAAATAATCATAAGTCGAGGGCTACCTGTAATTCCATGATTATTCTGTCATCTTAACATTTATGATATTGGTTTCTATTCCAGGTCGCTTTGGAAAATAGCTTGCAACTACATAACCGGGAGATAAGATTATGAAGCTGCCCAGCAAAGCCTCATCATCCAAGATTACACAGGTAGCCATCATGCAAAGGGCCTGTAATGCTGCTCAGATAATAGAACGACTTTCCCAACATTTGAGTGCTGGCAGGGGTTTTATTGTTGTTTGTTCTTTTTTAGGTGCCAGGCAAAAGACTGCCCTATTCATTAAAGGATTTTAAATTTTAACTGCATTTAAGTCTCTTCACAGAACCTTTACTCTGGCTCACTGAAGTTGTTAATTGGATTCCTGTAACTGCCTGGCTTCCTAATCTGGTGTTATTTCTCTCTCTTTTTCCACTTCTTCACCACCCCACCCCTTGTTTTAAGAATTGTGTGTACATTGCTTGATCTTATTTGTGCTTTAAAATTTACTGTAATTTGCCTTGAAGCTTTAATGATAAATAAATACACAAACAAGCCTATTATACGGGCATATTTTTGCTCGTCTTTTTTTTTTTTTTTCCAGGATCAAGTAATGCTTAATTTATAGATTTCAACAATATTACAATACTTCGAATGAACAATGTTGCCGTGGGTGTTTAACTCTTCTCTGCACACCAACTGCGTTGGATATTTCTGAAGAGTACATTTAACTAACACAGCAGAACTTGCTAGAAGCCCAGCCACCTCTTTCACGCTCCTTCACGTGTTTTCAGGGCTGTGAATTTTAAGCTATTTTTAGGATTCGCTTTGAGATGAAAGCTCTTGCATGTGCTTTGGAGTTTGTTATCTACTTAGAGGCAGTGAGCTGCATGAGTCCTAAGAATCCGTGCCCTGCAGAGATAGAGAATTAAACCCTATATAGTCACTCTGCTGCTTTAAAACTTTTTCAATAGCTGCTGAGCTTACAGAGGCATCGTTCTGAACTAAAGATATTTCTCCAATAAACGTAAAATGGAGCTGGGAACTTATATACAGCGGGAAGCAAGATGTCTCCAGATACTTCCCTTGTGCCAATTAGACATCTCGTTTCATCTGAATTTTTAATGGGTTCTTTTAATTAAATAGGAAGCTAATGTGATGCAAAGTAAGGCAGCAACTTCTAACATCATACTTATTTACCTCAGGGTATCTAACACCAAGGTGTCATTGGGATTTATGAGAATTCCCACCACACACTCTTGAAATTTCAAAAACCCTTGCTTTGGCTCCGGTTCTGATAGACGGTACAGTACATCTCTCTGTCTTGTTCTCCACACTTACTGCCCTGTGGCTGAAAGCATGTAAATAGGGGGAGAAAAAACCCTCCATTTAGAACACATAGATATAATACAGCCATATTCCTCTCCCTCTTACACACGTATACACTTCCCAAACAGAAATATGGCAGGCTAACTTTTTGCTTTAATTTTATTGATCCCATCCTTTGAGGGTTCATATCCAAAAAACAAAACAAAAAAACAACAACAACCCTCCTCCCAAAAAAACCCCTGCTTACAGGTGAGGAGCAACCATGGACATCAGCATGATTTAATCAACATAATTTACATTACAGCCTCTGCACATCCTTGTTCATCCTAATTCATTCAGACCATATATTTAATAATATCCCTTCTAATCCCTTAGTAAGTAGTAGAGCAGCATGAAAGACTGTTTGACAGCTAGGTCTCTTCTTGTTGAAAGCTGTCAGGGTGCAATGCAGTTGATGCATTTCGTAATTCTTTTCTTCAATTGTGTCCTATTTTAAGAGACTGCCTGGGTAACTCCCAACAGTTTTCTTGGCAAGGTTTTTCAGAAGTGGTTTGCCATATTCTCTTGCCTTGTCCATCTAAGTTCTGGTGGGACTTCCAGATCCAGACAGACAGACAGACAGACAGACACTGATCAATCAACCAGACATCATGGTAGTAGACAAGAACCAGAAGACATCTATCTATCTATCTATCTATCTATCTATCTATCTATCTATCTATCTATCTATCTATCTATCTATCTATCTATCTATCTATCTATCTATCTATCTCACAGTATTCCATTATTTGAGGGGCTGTCACAAAGAAGAGGGGTCAACTTATTTTCCAAAACACCAAAGGGCAGGACAAGAAACAATGGATGGAAACTAATCAAGGAGAGAAGCAACCTGGAATTAAGGAGAAACTGCCTAATAGTAAGGAAAATTAACCAGTGGAACAGCTTGCCTTCAGAAGTTGTCTGAAATGGTATAGGATCTCCTGCTTGAGCAGGGGGTTGGACACAAAGACTTCCAAGGTCCCTCCCAGCTCTATTCTGATTGATTGAATCTCTCTCTCTCTCTCTCTCTCTCTCTCTCTCTCTCTCTCTCTCTCTCTCTCTCTCTCTCTCTCTCTCTCTCTCTCTCTCTTTTTCTCTTTTTTTCTCTCCCTCCTTCTGCCTCCACCCTCTTCTCCTCCCCTCCTATCTATCTATCTATCTATCTATCTATCATTATCTAGCTCTACCTTCTCAGCCCTACATACCTGCATCTATTACCACAGCTGTCTTCTTGTCCTTGTCTACTACCATGATATCTGATTGATTGACCCTTCCCACCTTCTACATCTCTTTGCTAAAGACCATTCTAGCTACCTGTCTAAGTTAAAGATATTTATAGAATAGGTAGGATTTGTATGCTTGTCTGTGAAAACCACTTAGCAAAACATCTCAAAACCAATCTCAGAAGAAAACTGGAGATTGTGTCACAGGAAGTGAATGCATTCTAGAAAAACCATAAATGAGAAAGAGGTAACTTCTCACAGCAACTGTGTGCCCGTATCCAACTTTAGTTTGTGTGATTCAAAGCCCATTTAAGGCTAGGCAGATATTTCAGATTACAATGTCCACAGCTTTTAAAAAATAATTTCAGCTGACTTAACTAACAGATAAAATATGAGGAACTGCAACTTTAATTGGCAAAATTTCAGCCTCTCCCTTCTCCATTTTGTTTTTCAAGTTTTGCAATCATTAATTTTTCATTTGCTGGGATTATTTTTCCAGCATTTCACTGGGTAGCTTTAATCTTATGTTTTCTTTTTATCAGAAGCCTAAAGAAGAAAACACATTTAATGAACTTGGTTTACAAATGAATCAAATCTAGTTGTACCGAGCACTGTGCCATCTATTCAGCATGTCTACAGGTGGGACAAGTTGTTTGGTGGTAATGCACAGAACGTAATTGGAAGCTATGAAAAAAAAATAGTAAAAAATTCCAAAAAAAAATTTATTTTCAAAAAAAAATATATCCAAAAAAAAAAAATAAAAAAAAAAATTTATTTCAAAAAAAAAAAAAATCAAAAAAAAAAAAAAAGATGGTGACGTCCACGGACTGGCACCGACTGAACCGGATCCGTGACGTCACCAGCGGTTTGCTACCAGTTCTATAGAACCAGTGCGAACCGGGAAGAACCCACCTCTGGAAATGGCCAATAAACAGAGTTAGAGTCCTCTATTGTCTTATTTGAATGATAATATCAAATACAGAGATCGTAAAGACAAATAAGTGAGTGTGGGCAGCAGTTCTTGCAGGGGGGAAAGCTAAAGTAACCCACTACGGTGGCACAGTGGTTAGAATGCAGTACTGCAGGCTACTTCTGCTGCCTGCCAGCTGCCTGCAATTTGGCATTTCGAATCCCACCAGGCTCAAGTTTGACTCAGCCTTCCATCCTTCCGAGGTCGGTAAAATGAGGACCCAGATTGTTGGGGGCAATATGCTGACTCTGTAAACCACTTAGAGAGGGCTGTAAAAGCACTGTGAAGCAGTATATAAGTCTAAGTGCTATTGCTATTTCGAAATTTCATTTGTATGATTTCAGTGATAATTAATATTTTGCTGTGAACTAGTTGCCTCAACAGTTTGAGAAACATAGGAAATAGAAAGTGCTTTAGATGTTCTGCATCTTCTCTGACAAATAGTAGCTCCTGTAAAAGATACATAAATAAGAAAATATCCTACCGCTAGTCCTTGTCTTACAACTGTCCATTTAGTGGCCGTTCAAAGTTACAACGGCACTGAAAAAGGTGACGCGTGACTTTTTTCTTCACACTTACGACCATTGCAGCATTCCCCACTGTCACGTGACCAAAGTTCAGACACTTGGCAACTAACACGTATTTATGACCTTTTGTGACCTTCGAACAAGCAAAGTCAATGGGGAAGCCAGATTCACTGACAGGTAGTCCTCGGCTTACAACAGTTCATTTAGTGACTGTTCAAAGTTACAACGGCACTGAAAAAAGTGGCTTATGACCCTTTTTCACACTTATGACTGTTGCAGCATCCCCCTGGTCACGTGATTTACATTTGGATGCTTGACAACTGGTTCATATTTGATCCCGGGATGGTTGCAGTGTCCCGGGGTCATGTGATCCCCTTTTCTGCCCTTCTGACAAGCAGAGTTAATGAGGAAACCAGATTCACTTAACAACCATGCTACTAACTTAAGAACTGCAGGACTTCCGGTTGGCGTCACGTTGGAGAGGGCATGCCGATGAAAACCTCGTAAGGCTTGCTCGGCTTTTTGTATAATCGTGGCCGTGTTAGGCAAGGAACGCTCGTGAAAAGAGCACCGGTGGAGAGGGGAAGCCTCGGAGCCCCAGAGGGAGAAAGGCGATCTCCTGCACGGGCGAGAGGTGCCTTCAGATCGTGTGCGAAAGGGACCGGCCTGTTAATGGCCGGTCGGAAGACGTGACAGCCAGCTGTTTTAGAAGGAAGTGGAGAAGAATTAGCAGCAAATATAA
>QLTV01003646.1:3101962-3127427 GCA_003457575.1 Thermophis baileyi
GGAAAAATTAAAATAAAATAGAGGTATTTTTTTTCATTTTTTATTTATGTAAGTACAAAATGTTACACGTGTTTTGAGTGCACATAGACAACTGAAATAGTGTTACTGATATATTGATAAATTGACATTAACTTACGATAAATATATAATATGCACATAAGATGTATGTAATATCTAAGATACGTTAGGCTGCTTTATGAAATTGGAATTTGTCTTGTGATTTGTGGTGTTAGGTTTGTTTTTTTCTTTTTGTTGTTGTTTGTTTTTAGTTTTTTTTATGTATTTATGTATATATATGATTATGTACATATTTATATACACATTATATGTTTGTTCCTTTTTTAATACTTTTAAATAAAAATTAAAAAAAAAAAAAAGAACTGCAGTGATTTCACTTAACAACTGTGGCAAGAAAAGTCGCAAAATGAGACAAAACTCACTTAACAAATGTCTCACTTAGCAACATAAACCCTGGGCTCAATTGTGGTCATAAGTCAAGGACTACCTGTACTAACTTAAGAACTGCAGTGATTCACTTAACAACTGTGGCAAGTAAGGTTGTAAAATGGGGTAAAACTCACTTAACAACTGTCTTGCTTAGCAATGGAAATGTTGGGCTCCATTGGGATTCGTAAGTTGAGAACTACCTGTATCTGTGCTGAAACTCCCATTGTATGACTCATTAAGAGCTTCACTGGTTGGTTCCTGGCTCTTCAAATGTTCCAGATGGTATGACCAAATTTCTGCACACAACCAAGGAAAGTGATTGTAAACATGAGGACAAAGTTCTCACCTTCCATCGTTTGGCAACAGCCTGATGTTGTCACAATGCAGGGTTTATAGTAGTGAATAATTGACACCAATTTAACATATTCAAATAACTGGATGACAGTTTCAATTATCACATAGGGAAAAAGTAGGGAAATTGTTTGGCTTTTCCTTGGCAATACCATCAAATGCTGGCGATACAGAAACTTCTGTTCCATCTCATCTGATAGAGAACATTACAAGGAAGGTAGTATTTAGTCCACTGAGAGCCAATTTGGTGTAGTGGTGAACCAGGGGTGGGTTCTAACTTACCTCGCTGCCGGTTCGCTTCCTCCCGTGCCGTGTGGCCATGCCACATGGACGCGCGCGCGCATGCGCAGTGCCGAAAATTCCAAAAAAAATTAAAAAAAAAAGACCGAAAACAAGATGGTGGCGCATGCGCAGTGCCGGCAACTTGGCTTCTGCGCATGCGCAGAAGAAAAAAAATTTAAAAAAAATCCAAAAAAAATATGGTGGTGTCCACGGACCGGCACTGACCGAACCAGCTCCGTGACGTCACCAGCAGGTTGCTACCGGTTCGGGCGAACTGGTCCGAACCGGGAGGAACCCACCTCTGGTGGTAAAGGACATCAGCCTAGTCCCACCTTAGGCATTAAAGCTGGTGGGGTGACTTTGGGCAATCATCAGCAGACTGTGAGCTCTAGTCCTACCTTAGGCATAAAATAAGAATAGCACTTAGACTTATATACCGCTTTACAGCCCTCGCTAAGCGGTTTACAGAGTCAGCATATTGCCCCCAACAATCTGGGTCTTCATTTTTACCGACCTTGGAAGGATGGAAGGCTGAGTCAACCCTGAGCCAGTGAGAATCAAACTGCCGAATTTCTGGCAGCTGGCAGTCAGCAGAACTAAGCTACAGTACTGCATTTTAACCACTGTGCCACCATGGCTAAAAGCTGGCTGAGTGACTTTGAGCCAGTTACTCTCTCTCCGCTCAACCCACCTCACAGGGTTGTTGTTGAGGGAAAACTAGGAGAAGCAAGGTATATTAAATATGTTCAACTGCCTTGAGTTACTTGTAAAAATAATAAAGCTGCAAAATTAATAAAATAAAATAAAATTAAAATAAATAAAATAAAATAAAATAAAATAAAATAAAATAATAAAGAAAAAGAAAAAGAACTCTTTTCTTGAAATTCCTTCCTATAATTGAACAACCTCATGGGATTCCGTTTCCATTCTGGATGGGTGCATAGAAATGAACTACTTCTAAAGATAAAATAATAAAATAAAATAATAAAATAAAATAAAATAAAATAATAAAATAAAATAAAATATTCATTTTTTTCACAGAACCTTGTCCCTGTAAAAAATATTATAAAGCAGCCTGGTCCTTTGTAGGAGTAACTTGGTTTCTTTGATTTGCACAATTTTTGATGTCAACTGCAATTGAAAAGAGGATGGAGTCAGATGGGCTAACTGGACTAAAATGCTAGATATGGACCAAGGAGATGCAGGTTTAAACCTTCTCATGAGCATTACAGTATGGCATTTCTCAGTCAACATCACTGGCTGCCATTGTATCTGAAGATACCTCTCTCTGTCTTCTTCCATCTTCATGTGAATTAAAGTACTTTTCCTACAGTTAAAATTATTGAGATCCTACAAGCTTGCTGACATCTGATGATTTGGGGTATTCATCTCAGAAGTCATAAGATCAGAGGTGGGTTCCTACCAGTTCTAACCAGTTCTTTAGAACCGTTAGTAAACCGGTGATGATGTCACGGAACCAGTTCTTTCGGTGTGTTCCGTGGCCGCCGCCATCTTGGATTTTGTTTCTGCGCATGCGGAGAAGCGAATTTTTGCTTCTGCGCATGCGCAGAAGCTATTTTTGATTGCTGCAGGGGCGCGTGCGCATGGCGTGACCCTGAGTGAACCGGCAGCAAACAGATCCAGAACCCACCCCTGCATAAGATCCTCTGCAAAGCCATGAAATCTTCTATATCTTATAAGAGTACTGTATTTCACATAAGGTTTGTGAGAATGCAACATCTTCGTGGTAAATTGAAGATGGGGTAGCAAGAATTCTGAGTGATTGTCTGAAAAAACTATTGACTCTTAATAATAAACAAATACAAGAGGATTGGCAAAGGGATTGGACCATAAATTACGCAAATCAGTTTTGTTTCAAAGGCTCAAATACTTAAAGGGGCATCTGGAAATTCTAACAGAATGAACCACAATTACATGAGGGGAATTAATGGTAACTTAGGTTGAGACTTTAAGTATTAGAAAGCACTACTTAAAAAGTACTTTGATCTCCTTAATCTACCTAATGGCTAATTATTCACCCACTTTAAATTAATCAGAAATATAAGTACTATTACAGATATCGCCAGCAAGAAATACATCTGAGATCGTGCAAAAAGCCTAATCTTTTAAAATCCTAACTTAGCATGGTAGGAAAGTTTTTTTAAAAAAAGGAAAACTTTGTGACTCATAGGCCTTGTTTCATCCTTGCAACAGGATTTCTTCCCATTTGACGAATGGTATTGAATTCTAAAAGAAAGACAAGCAAACAAGACCCGTTTCTGGAACAACTTATCTGTTTCAGTGACAACTTGTTCAATAACATTTCTTACAGCTTCGTACTACTTCCATAGGCATGAACCTCAGCCTTTCAATTAGATCAGCAGGCCATCAAAACCAATTACCCTCACTGCAAGTCTATCACCTTGGTTAGTTTTAAGGCAGTCTGGTCCCTTGCTAATGAAAACCTGAGAAGAAATGAGATGGTTTATTACAAATAGATACGTCATCCTCAAGAGATCAAGCACTGATATGGAAATAAAATAGACAATAAAGTTGTAATTAGTTGGGTAGTACTGGGTTAGCCCACTGGTATGTTTCCAGGACTATTTTCAAGTGACCATATGTGCATGTGTTTTGCTTCACAAATTTATCTTACACTAAATCCAGTGGTAGCTAAGCTCCATATCAAAGCAGGTGTGGTTCAACCAAAAGGGCAAACAATAACGGAATATAGACTTAAGGGTCACGGAAATATAAATAAAAGACATCTATATGGTTAAACACAGAATTCAACCCTCCTTCTAAACGTGACATAATTAAGCACAGTGTTGTGGTTAGAGGGTTGATCTAAGATTACAGAGGTTTCAATTGAAATCCCCACTCAGCCATCTCTCAGCCTAACCATACTTGACAGGATTGTTGCTGCGGAAAAACCTAGAGATCTCTTTAAGTCTTGACAATAGTGAGAATTGATTAAGACTATTTTCAGGGCCTGGCTGACTTGGGTTAAACAGAACGTGGAACTCTTAGAGTAGGGGTCCTCAAACTTGGCAACTTTAAGACTTGTGGACTTCAACTCCCAGAATTCTCCAGCCAGCTGGAGAATTCTGGGAGTTAAAGTCCACAAGTCTTAAAGTTGCCAAGTTTGAAGACCTCTGTCTTAGAGAGTTCCATGTAGTTCGACAAATAAAATTTATACATAGGAATATATAACCATAGAAGATCAAAACCTTTTTTATGTACAGTGCAAGTATGATGCGAATAAAACAAGTGGGATTTCATTCACACAATCATAGCCCCATTGTGAGGCTTTTTAAAAACTTCCATCATGCTTTTTCTACAGACATATATATGTGCAGTCCTCATCCTTCTGAGTAAATACAGCATAGTTACTATCATAAAAATGGAGCAAGACACTCTGCTGCCCTGAACTCCTCAAAAGGAAGAAGAGTGATAAACTTAATAAAATGAATATGGAATATCTGGTTATAATCAAGAATTATCCCAAAGATGCTTTTTCAAGAGACAACTGGACTTTCTGGTTTTTCTTTGAAGACGTTTCGCTTCTCATCCAAGAAGCTTCTTTAGCTCTGACTGGATGGTGGGGAATGGAAGGATTTATACTCCTTGCAGACAGCTGGACATTTGCATTCTTTTGCATTCTTTTCGTCTCGCTAAAAGAATGCAAATGACCAGCTGTCGGCAAGGAGTATAAATCCTTCCATTGCCCACCATCCAGTCAGAGCTGAAGAAGCTTCCTGGATGAGAAGCGAAACGTCTTCAAAGAAAAATCAGAGAGTCCAGGTTCCTCTTGAAAAAGCACCTTTGGGATAACCATGACCAGGATGACTGAGAATCTCCAGAGACATAATCAAGGATTGTTCTTTTCTTTTTACTGATGAAATGAGAAGGGATTTTTTTTTTTACTTCAATTAAAACTTAATGGGTTGCTGGCATGAAATAAAGTTGTTTAAGGAGTCCAGGTCCAGCTTGCAAATTGCTACTTTGCCATTCCTGGTATAACAATATCATTAGCGACTGAAGCAGCTGATGTGTTTGGTTGTGTTTGCTGCCAGCTATTAGGCTAGAAATCCCATTGGTCACATTAATAGGCCAGAACAGCCATGATGACTCAGAAGCTGTCCTGATCACCCAGCTGTTCCAACAGTCCCTTTGTCTCCATTGTCTTCCCTGGTCTGCTATGGAGCAAAACCACAAACCTATGTCAACAATCAAAAAGAATGGGACTGCTGGAGATGACTGGAGGGAGAGAGGCTGAGTATGCAGTGAGCACATCCTTTTATCCCTTCTGAATTAAAAGTCAACAGAATGTGTAGCTCAACAATTGGCAAACCTACACACACAAAATTATTGCTTAGCATTCTGAAAGTGCTTAGTTGATTACTGCGGCATCTGTGGAGTGATCCAGCAATCTTTATTCCCTTTTGCTAAGACTTATGAAATCTCTAACATTTTTAAGAGCTGATCAGAAAAGACAAGACAGTCCCTCTGGTACAGAATCCAAGAGGCACACTAGGAAAAAGATATGGGGAAGGAGTAAGAAAGCAGGCAGACGAGCAAGACCCTATATCCTATAATGTTCCTATGGAACATCATTCACCCAGAGGTAAAATTGACCCCATATTGTTGTTTTTCTGAAAGCCCTGAAGATGTGGTTTTATCAGCGTGCCTTAGAACCCTGAATGGAGATGGAGCCAAAGAAGTATTGCTGCTGTCATGGTGTGAGGGTGAGGGTGTGTTGTGGTTTTTAATATTGTAAGCTGCCCAGAGTCACCTGTGTGTGACTTGGGTGGCCATGTAAATTTGTTAAATAAAGGTGAAACTTGAAAAATTAGAATATCGTGCAAAAGTTCATTTATTACAGTAATGCAACTGAAAAGGTGAAACAAATATATGAGATAGACTCATTACATGCAAAGCAAGATAGTTCAAGCCGTGATGTGTCATAATTGCAATGATTATGGCGTACAGCTCATGAAAACCCCAAATTCACAATCTCAGAAAATTAGAATTCGATCTGCCAAACTGCTGGCAGCCGGTGATCAGCAGAAGTAGCCTGCAGTACTGCACTCTAACCACTGCACCACCATGGCTCAGTATATAAAATAAATATAGGGGGCTGAGTTCACATGTTGCATTATGATTTAATCATGGTTTGTTGAGCAAACTCCAGTGAGCTTGGTTCACATATTGTCGCTTGAAGATCTAAACAGCAACTGAAGAGATAGTCATTTCCTGGTTTCTCTTCCAAGTTTTCAAAGATGGAGTTCAGTTTCTTTTCAGCATTTGCTGGGTATCAGGGCAATAAAGTGACAAAACATTAAGCCTGAAGACAGCTTTACTGTTGTATTGGTGAAAGGACCATAATAAATTCATTTATTCACTCTCACCCCTCTTTATAGTAGCTATTTATATATCTTTGAAAAGCCATTTGATGGCCCTGTGAAGTGGTATAAAATAAACCTCTGCTCCTTTTATCATCAAGGGTGTACAACTCGTAATTATGAATTCTACAAGCCAGGATTGCCAGTCCCACTGTTAGAAGTAGCAGGTGCAGGCATCCCTTGAAGAACAGGGACATTACAAAAGGGATATGGAGATAGGTTATCACGTTTCAAATTTTACAGTGAAACAAATTCAGTACCAGCAATCCCTCAATTGTTTGTAGAAAGTATATAGAAGAGGGGTGTCAAACTGGATTTCTTCAAGGGCCGGATCAGCATTGTAGTTCTCCATGGGGGGGGAGATGGGACGGACACCTCCTGCAGCACCCTGCCGGCCAAAACGGGGCACGGGGGACCCTGTTTTCGGCCTGGACAGCCTCCTGCAGCACTTTGCCAGCCAAAATGGGGTGAGGGTGAGTCGCGTGTGCCCCCTGCACCCCGTTTTGGCCGGCAGGGTGCTACAGAAGGCTGTCCAGGCTGAAAACAGGGCACGGGGAGGCCGCATGCAGCTCCTCCGTGCCCTGTTTTGGCTGCCAGAGGCACCGCAGGCCGGTCCTTTGCTATTTCCAGGCCGTCCCCACGGCCCAGATTTAAGCACCCCGTGGGCCGGATCTGGCCTGCAGGTCTTGAGTTTGACACCCTTAATATAGAATGATGACATTTCACATACTTTTTTTTTTAAGAATTACAAAATCACAGTATTAACAGAGCTGGAAGGAAAGGGGTTGGAGGTCTTCCAGTCCTACCCTCAGCTTAAGCAGGAGACAGGACAAGTGGCTGTCCAATCTCTTCTTAAAAACTTCCAGTGATGGAGCACCCACAGCTTCTGAAGACAAGCCATTCCACTGATCAATTATTCTCACAGACAGGATTTTACAATGACAATGTAATGTCATGGACAATGACAAGATTTTAAGGCTGGTCTGAAATAGTTCCACCCACTTCCTCACTGCTTTTTCATAAGTGTTTTGGAGCAACACCAGTGATCTGGGTGTGTGTGTGTGTGTGTGTGCAAAGCATTGCTGCAGCTGGTTGATGGTGATAATTCTCTCCTTTCCACCAAGCTACCAGCTTGATAGAACCCTGCAGCTTGGCTGTCCCTCAAAACACGATAGCAGATAACGGAGGTTACTGGATGGAAATTTAAATCCAGCGTTTCTAGGAGATACCCAATTGCTCGATCCCCCTAAATTGCCTAGAGAGTGGGGGGGGGGCGGTAAACAAGAATAATGGGAAGCAGTATTGGTGTTAGAGACTATTACAAATGACATTCTGGCAAATCAGAAGTCCTCTGTGAGAGGTTGCACAAGGCATCCTACTCTGTGTGATGTTTTTCTCTTAAGGGAAAGAGTAGTACCTTATGATTCTTGAAGAACGTATCTTTTCTTTTATGTACACTGAGAGCATATGCACCAAAGACAAATTTCTTGTGTGTCCAATCACACTTGTCCAATAAATTCTATTCTATGTAATGTAATTTAATAGAAGCAATCTGTGAGTTCAGCCAGCAAGATCATTTTCTAAACAGATGTTTACTAAACAGTCACCATTCTAATTCATTCTTGGGTTTCCAAATGGCCTAGTCACTTTTTCTGTACTTTCTCTTCTCTTTCCCACTCATCCCTATATAGTACATAGCTTTTTTTTTTTTAACTAGGACACATTCATTCAACCAATGAAGAATATTTGAAGCTCTGGGTTGAAATGAAGGATCCTTGGTGGTCTCTGAGCTTGGTTGTTTTCTTGCAGATGTTTCATTACCGAAACTAGGTAACATTATCAGTGCTAGTAAGGAATGGGGTTTGATCTCAAGAGAAAGAAAATAATGAAGCTCACAGAACACCAAGCACCCCTCATTCATTCAACTTTTGATCAAAATTCATCCCTAATGTTTACCAACCCGTCACCATTCTAATTAATGCATGGTTATTCAAATGGCCCAATCACTTTTTCTGTATTTTCCTTTCTCATCTCTTCATATCACAAAGCATTTTTCTCTTGCATTCATTCAACTTTTGTTCAAAACCCATCCCTTATTTTCCTATCATCAACCTTCACTGGAATGTAATACACAACTATCACCAGTCTATTGTTTTCTACTTTCATACACTGCCACAACAATCGAGATGACACCAATTCATTTGTTTTAACATTCTTTTAACCCTTTTCATTCATAATAAACCTTCATTTCTTTGCATGCATTCATCACAGTTGGCATACAAACTTCTCTGTAGCTGATATCATGTTTTATTCAATCCACCTTTCTGAGTTTGCATGATATAATTGGGCCATAGACTAACCACATTTGATGGCCCCGTGCAGCATGTTGAGCTAAATTATGGTTCAGTATTTGCTGCAAATTAACCAATATTTGGTTACAGACAATATACCACTACAGTGTACAGCCAAGTCCATATTTGATTGGGATGAGTAATTATAATTTATAAACAGGGGTGGGTTCTAACTTACCTTGCTGCCGGTTCGCTTCCTCCCACGCAATCCCCCCCCCAAAAGCCAAAAACAAGATGGTGATGCATGCGCAGTGCCGGAAACTTGGCTTCTGCGCATGCGCAGAAGAAAAAAAACCCGGAAAAAAATAAAATAAAAAAATAAAAAAAACATTAAAAAAATTCCAAAAAAAAAAAAAAGATGGCGGCGCCCATGGACCAGCACCGACCGAACTGGATCCGTGACATCACTGTGACATCACCAGCGGGTCGCTACAGGTTCGGGCGATCCGGTCCGAACCGGGAGGAACCCACCTCTGTTTATAAAGCTGGAAAGCGTTTTATGATTATGATTATGCCCAGAAGGCCATTACACAAAAGACTTTATAAGATGAATTTTGCTTTGCCTCATGCATCCTTTGCTGGAGAAGATAAAGTGAGAAAAAAGATTAAATTTGTCAGTGATTCAAAGCTCTGTGTGGGCTACTTAGTGCGAAACAACAGTCCATAAAACTAAGAATGACAGAAAATATCCTAAAGGATGACCCAGGGAATAGGGTGGACGTGATGGTTGTAAACAGTCAAATTGGAAAAAAATATAGCATGCTCAGACAGAATGTATAAAGAATGTATAAATATACTCTTATGCCTCTAAATACTGCAACAGGAAAAAATGATTTGAAATATTGATTTTAATGTATACGTTGTTTTCATTTTTATATCCATCCTGCAAGGTAAGATAGCCAATGATATAGTTTGACACAGGAGATAACGGATATCCCAGGCTTTTTCCTGGAACTATAAGGAGTTAGAATAAGAAGTCAGGTTGATTCAACTGTATCATCATATCTATTCTTCCTTATACAGATATAATATCATATGTGTTTTTCTTTATAAGCTCTTTGCTACATCCCCTATACATCCCCTTTGCAATGGGATTTTTATTATGCCAATATGTACCTGGTAATGACTAATTGATTATAGAGTTTCATCTTTGAAAAAAAATTGAAAGGGTATAGAATAAATTGGCCCTGTATCAGTTGGGTTTTTGTAGGATCTTAAAAACTTAGTGTTACTCCCAAGCCTGGGGCCCCAAGTCTCCTGGCTATGTGGATGATTGATTAGAAAATGCCAAGTTGCTGCATGTCTTATCTTTACTTTCTATCTCTCTATTGTATATTTTACAGATAGTCCTCGACTTACAACCACTCATTCAGTGACCATTCAAAGTTACACCAGCACTGAAAAAAGTGACTTGTGACTGTTTTTCAATGGTTGCAGCATACCCATAGTTATGTCGTCAAAATTGAGATGGTTGGCAACTCATATTCATAACGGTTTCAGCATCCCGGGGTCCTGTGGTCACCTTTTGCAACTATCTGACAAAGTCAGTAGGGAAGCCAGAGTCACTTAACAACCGTGTTACTAACTTAACAACTGCAGTGATTCACTTCACGACTGTGGCAAGAAAGGTTGTAAAATGGGAGCAAAACTCACTTAACACCTGTCTTGCTTAGCGACAGAAATTTTGGGCTCAGTTGTGGTCCTACATTGAAGACAATTTGTAGTAGCATTTACCTGAGAAGCGTGAGCATTTTAGGGCCTTGGCTCAACTCATATATCAAAGTTAATTTTTTTTAGATATATATATTTAATGATTTCATACCATGCAAGGTACACATCTCTCTCTCTCTCTCTCTCTCTCTCTCTCTCTCTCTCTCTGCCTTATGTAAAGCAATTCTTTCATGAATGTTTAATTAATGTATATACATGCTTAAAGTTTATTTGATTGGCATTCTTGTAGAAGGAATATGGAATGGCCTTGAAGTACAAGGAGGAAGACCCACCATCAAATAATGGTCAGATAAGAGGAGTTTGAGCCTGGGACAAGAAAACAGACTTCCAAGATGTCAGTCCAACAGGATAGATACCAGGCTAAGCAAATAATGCCATTTGGGTCAAGACTACTTTTATTGTAACAGCTCTAGTAACAGAATCTTGCAAATCTGAACATGCTTCACCCTTCCCTCACTCTATCTTTGTGTGAACCAGGGAGAGACATATTTGAGATGTTTTCTCAAGGTAGTTTCCTAGAATGTGCTCAAGCACTTCTTATTTGACCATGACCTTGGTAGCGGAGGTGAGTTTCCTACATATCTCTGGCATAGGTAGCAAAATAGCAAGTGCCTGGTATCAAGAGGATACTCTAGGGCAGATGCCCCCATCAGAATAAGAGAGTTGGAAGGGATCTTGGAGGTCTTCTAGTCCAACCCCCTGCCCAAACAGGAGTCCCCATACCATTCTGGACAAACGGCTGTCCAGTCTCTTCTTCAAAATCTTCAGTGTTGGAGCAGCCACAATTTCTGGAGGCAAGTCATTCCACTGATTGTTCTATCAGAAAATTTCTCCTTAGTTCTAAGTTGCTTCTCTCCTTGATTAATTTCCACCCATTGCTTCTTGTTCTACCCTCAGGTACTTTGGAGAATAGTTTGACTCCCTCTTCTTTGTGGCAGCCCCTCAAATATTGGAGCACTGCTATCATGTCACCCTAGTCCTTCTTTTCATTAAACTAGACATACCCAGTTCCTGCAGCCGTTCTTCCTATGTTTTAGCCTCCAGTCCCCTAATCATCTTTGTTGCTCTGCTCTGCACTCTTTCTAGAGTCTCAACATCTTTTTTATAGTGTGGTGACCAAAACTGGATGCAGAGTGGTCCAAGTGTGGTCCAAGTGTGGTCCAAGTGTGATCCACACGTGGTCCAAGACCAAGTGTGGTCTTACCAAGGCATTTTAAAGTGGTATTAACACTTAATTAACATTTAATTGCTATATTTTAAATATAAAGAAAATATTTAGAGCAAATTCTTAAATGTAGCCTATACTACATGAAGACAAAGATAGTTTGTCTTTAAAACTATACCTAGATAGTTTTTCAAGCTGATTACAATTTTCATTATGAAAAGATTTCCAATTACATACTGTATGGGTGAATTTACTAGATGCAATCAATGCATTTTATTTTCACTCTGTTTTAATAGGAAATCATTTAGTTCCATTGCTGGAAGTCATAATTGGCCAACAACCTATTAAAAGCTTGTGTTTAATAGTACAAATAATTAGGATTCCTTTTGTTTTTGAAAACAAAAACTGACATCATTTTGAGAGAACATCTATTCCAAGATGTGTTCAAAGGCAGCAGAGATTTTTTTTAAAGGGAAGGGTTGTTGTCCCCCACCCCCCAATTACAGAAACTACTCACCAAGAATGTTGGTAATAAATTATTTCTGTTGCTTAAATGTTTGGAGTTGTTTTAAATGTTTGCAGTTATTAAGCTGTTCTGATTGCTATTTTTAATCTTCTGTTTGTTTTATTTTTCTTTTCTTTTCAGCCTGAGTTCATGGTTTTTGCTATCTTCATTATTACTTGACATTCTTGTGTGTTAAAGGGGAGGAATGGCCATGCCCATACCTTTTCAAAAAGCAGAAAGTCCTTCACTGTTTATGGAAAAGCTTTTTTCAAATGATTACTTCACATTCTGTATTCCCACTGACATTTTTCTGACAGCAGTGAGGTCACAGATAAAATAATGATATATGCCTTTTCTATCCAGTGAACTTGGCAATAACAATTCCTTATATCAAAAATTAAATGCAGATTACATTTAAAATAGCAATAGCAATAGCACTTAGACTTATATACCGCTTTACAGTGCTTTACAGCCCTCTCTAAGCGGTTTTACAGAGTCAGCATATTGCCCCCAACAATCTGGGTCCTCATTTTACCCACCTCAGAAGGATGGAAGGCTGAGTCAACCTTGAGCCTGGTGAGAATCGAACTGCCGAACTGCAGCTAGCAGTCAGCTGAAGTAGCCTGCAGTGCTGCACTCTAACCACTGCGCCACCTCGGCTCTTATGCAAGTATGCATCAGAAAGCCACCCATTTTGAGGGCATTTCTTTCTTCAGGTAATATTCACAAGTACACCAATAGTTGTATTGATCACTCCTCCCCCTAGTAAGGGGCCTTTCGAAGCCTCTGCTCAAACCCAGTACTCTCCTACTTGAATTACCCCACTTGAGAAGGTTTTTTTCCCCTTTCTCTTTCTTGTTTTGCTCTGTATGCTTCTTTGATTTATTTTTTTATATTCAACCACAAACTCTTAACAAGTGTCCTGTGGGGCTTTTTATCTTTTATGTTTGTCTTTATTTTCCAAGGAGGCAAGCTGGTGGGTTAGGGAATCTCTGCAGCTGTTGTGAGTCTGAAAGGCAGGGATGGTGTTTAGGAGATACCTGTGCCAACATTGCCAGCTACTGTTGAGATACACATATTGGAGAGGGAAATATACAAGAAATGAAGTGTGTATGTGTTGGTGTGGGTGTGGGTGTGGGTGTGGGTGTATAGCAGGTAGGAATATTAACTTCTCTTTCATTTTGGGTGTCCAATGAATATGCATGCATGTGCTTTCCCTGTCCTTATTTCCCAGGTCCGATCAGGGCTACCTGCCAAGGAATCTCAGCCGCATGCAGCTATGTTCCTGGGCAGGAGTTGGAAAGCAAGGGAGATGGATGGCAGTGTGTGATACCCATCATCGGAATAAGTGTACAATAAGCTATCGACCAAGGCTGCCTGCAAGGTCCTCCAGCTGCAGATAGTGTATTGAGCCAAATGCATTAGAAAGTAAGGAGAGCTGAAAGCTGTGTGCGCCTCAACAGGCTGCAAAAGAGATGATCTATAAGGGGATATCACCTTGGTAGGGTATGACTTGCTTTGCAAATTGGGTTGTACATTAGAAGGTATACCAGATAGGTTTTCCTGGACATTCCTGACAAGAAGGACCAGAATCTGGCTTTAGCTATTTTGGGGGCTGCTGATGAAACTTGCTTATTTGTTTATTTAGCTGCAGGTTACATCTGGATCTACTTGCAGAATGTATACTGTCAGTGTAGCACATTTGTCCAGAATCCCGCAATATTCATTGAGTAAGGCAGCAATGGAAGGAAATTGGCTCCTTTCTCACCTCCATGTCCAAAATGTTTTTGTTAAAGTGCTGTGGTGTTGCCAGAATAGTTGCATGAATTGGGTATGTCTAGTTTAGTGAAAAGAAGGACTAGGGGAGACATGATAGCAGTGTTCCAATATTTGAGGGGCTGCCACAAAGAAGAGGGAATTAACCTGTTTTCCAAAGCACCAGAGGGCAAGACAAGAAACAGTGGATGGAAACTAATCAAGGAGAGAACCAACCTAGAGCTATTTTCCTAACAGTGAGAACAATTAACCAGTGGAATGGCTTGCCTTCAGAAGTTGTGGGTGCTCCATCACTGGATGTTTTCAAGAAGAGACTGGACAGCCACTTGTCTAGAATGGCACAGCATCTCCTGCTTAAGCAGAGGGTTGGACTAGAAGACGTCCAAAGTCCATTCCTGTTCGGTTGTCCTGTTATTCAGACTTGGATAAATAATGTTACCATTTTAGGAGCCTTCCCAAGTCACAACAACCCCATCCAGTAGACAGAGGAAACAGTTAATAATTTTGCAATTATGAAATGCCCTGCTCAACATTCTGGTTTTGGAACTGCCCAATTGTCATGAGAGTCAGTTTGGTCTACTGCTTAAGGCACTGAACTATAATCAGGAAAAACTTGAGATTTAGTCCTGCCTTAGACACAAAAATCAGATGGGCCAGTCACTCTCTGTCAGCTCTAGGAAGAAGGCAATGGTAACTGAAAATGTTGCCAAGATAGATTGCAGGAATCAGGATTGACTTGAAGGCATACGTACAAAACATCTATTCATTATTTTGTCATGAGCAGAAAGGGGAAACCCCCGGATATAAATCAGGTGCTTGGAGACCATCAAAGACCACTGAGATACTTTTCCTATAAACATGATCCACTTGCACAAGATCTTTTTCTTTGTCATTGCTGCACTGCTAATTCAGACCATTTCATCATTGTTGCTTGGAAACCTTCTTACAGTGACAGTTCCACATACTGTGATTACCCACTTGGTTCATTCTCAACTCTTGCCTATTTCGGCTGCTTACCTGCAAAAGTTTGATATGTTACTCATATAATCTGCAGGCATTACTGTAATTTACTCTCCATCTCTGAACCAGCCATACTTCTGTCTCGGTTGGGTGCAATGCAAGGACCTGGTGATTACTGTAATCTTACTGCCATGACTACAAAACCTAGGGTTGATTTGTCACCCTTGCAAAAACCAGATTTAGCACTGTATGTTGGTGGTTCAGCATTTGTGATTTCCGAAGGCAACCTCTTGCTTTGCTGTTTTAGAGGTTGGAAAGCTGTCATCTTGCAAACAACCAAGATTTATGCCCTCCTCTTAGTCTGCCAGTACAGACAACCCATCAGTATTTATACTGACTCCAGGTACATGCTCAGAAGTTTACAGTTTACATTTATAGTTTACTGCATAAGAAACTAGACTGCCTGACGCCTGCCTTTTACCAAGCAGGCTTCTCTAGTTCTTGCTTAACTTGATGCTCTTCACTTCCAAAAGCCACTACAGTGTTAGTGCACTCTTTGCTTCCAAGAAATTATTTGGCAGACTTTGCTAAATCATTGCTCCGAGGTTGCTTTGGAAAGTTTTTGATCTACCTCCTTTTTAAGGCTCCTTTTTAAGCCTTAGTAAGACCACACTTAGAATACTGCATGCAGTTTTGGTCACCACACTATAAAAAAATGAAAAGTAGGACTAGGGTGACATCATGATAGCAGTGCTCCAATATTTGAGGGGCTGCCACAAAGACGAGGGAGTCAAGCCATTCTCCAAAGCAAAGGACAAGAAGCAATGGATGGAAACTAATCAAGGAGAACTGGGCATGGCTAGTCTAGTGAAGAGAAGGACGAGGGGGTGACATGATAGCAGTGCTCCAATATTTGAGAGGCTGTCACAGAGAAGAGGGGCGAAAAACTGTTTTCCAAAGCATCCAAAGGCCAGACAAGGAACAACGGTTGGAAACTGATCAAGGAGAGATTCAACCTAGAAATAAGAAGAAATTTTCTGAGAGAGAGATCAAAAAACCAACCCATGGAACAGAATTTGCCTTCGGAAGTTGTGGGAGCTTCATCACTGGAGGCTTTCAAGAAGAGATTGGACTGCCATTTGGGCGAAAAACTGTTTTCCAAAGCATCCAAAGGCCAGACAAGGAACAACGGTTGGAAACTGATCAAGGAGAGATTCAACCTAGAAATAAGAAGAAATTTTCTGACAGAACAATGAACCAGTGGAACAGCTTGCCTTCAGAGGTTGTGGGTCCTTCATCACGGGAGGCTTTCAAGAAGAGACTGGACAGCCACTTGTCACAAATAGTATAAGGTCTCCTGTTTGAGCAGGGGGCTGGACTAGATGACCTAAAAGGTCCCTTCCAACTCTGTTATTCTGTATTTTTCCTTTATGTACTTGACTTTATTACAGTCAGACACTGTCATCCATCTTTTTTTTCAAGAGTATATTTTACTGAGAATAAAGCGGTTACAGATTAGAGCAAGGAGTCTGTTGACTTGGTGTGAAAAAGATGCAAGTAAGTTCGCCTTTTCCCTGCCCCCCCCACCCCCTGTTATCAGTCAATGTCCAATTAAAAGTTATCAGGTTGTTTTGGAAACAGACTCTATGTTTGGGTCTTTCCCATCTCTGCATTCCTTTTGCTGACCTTGCATTGGATTAGTACAACTCATCAAAAAGTCAGGGCCGGCATGGCTTCAATCTCAGCCCTTCCACCACCCACGGTCCAATCTTTCCTCTCCCCCCCCATTGCAAATGTCAGGCTGGCAAGATGTGAAGTGAAGCAAGAAGCAGAATGCAGCCATGACAGACACAATCTCTGGAGGACAAACATTTTGGACATTGAAAGGGCAAATGCAGACAAATTGTGGCATCCCTGAATTGATGAATGCTACATCCCTGTGACCCCATGGGGAAAAAAATGTCCATTCTTGCCAATATAACACACTCATTTGGTTATCCTGGGAAGGCTGTCACATGACCCCAAGGATAGTTGGGTGACCTTGGGCCAATCACTCTCTCCCTTTAGGAAGGAGGCAATGGCAAACCACTTCTAAAATCTTGCCAAGAAAACTGCAGAGACTTGTCCAGGCAGTTGCCGGGAGTCAACACTGACGGAAAGGCACACACAAAACTCCAAACCATCTGTACCATAAATTCATGGTTTGTGCTATTTATCTGGACTCCCACAAAGGGCTGACAACTACTGAACTTTCAAACACCGGTTCTTCTGATGTTAGTATTGTTGCCACATTGTCACCTGGGGATGTTCTACAGGCTATTCTAAAGGAGACTGGAGATCACATGACCCACAGGTATAGTGTCCTCCCACTTCTATTAATCCATCAACAGGGGGCTCCACACTAGCTTAGCTTGTGTGTGAACTCAGCCATCATGATTGAAACTGCGGTACGAGTCTATTGTGTTTGGTTAACCCGGCTATGCTGCATCCATTAAATTTTCATTCAGTACATAATGGCCAAGCTTAATCATAGTTACCCAAGGCATTGCGCCACTGACTTCTTTGGGAAAGGACTGTGTTAGCCGTTGCAGATAATCAGAGGCAGCCTCTTCAGCCATAGCTAAAGGCTTCTTTAAACGTCACTGGCTTAATAAAAGGGATGAAAGAAAAATAGGGAGGCTAATTTATTTGGTTCAACCTTTCTGAAACCCTCCTTTTCTCCACAAAAGATTTCCAGGTGGCTAATAATACAATGAGGTATCACAAGTGTTGCACAACCTTGGAGCAACAGAGATGAAAAGTGCTGTCAAAACAGTGTTCAATAAAACAATTAACACAGATACCAACAAATTTAAAATTCTCAAACAGAAGCTGTTTTAAACAAAGGAAGGAGGTTTGGATGTTTAATGGCAGTGTTCCCGTGATCCACGGCTGAACTACACCCTCACCAGCCACATTTCAACCTAAGTTGTTGTGCAATACCCACTCTTTGCAGATCTCCAGAATTAGACTATTCCAGTAAACCTGGGTTAGGATAATCAGAGGTTAAGTATCTTTTGCAGCCACAACCAAGGATCAGAAGGCCCATCCTGGGGTAATTATAGTTCATAATATCACATTATTCTTAGAGCCAAAGAAAAACAACAGAGCATCCTTGAATCTGGTGAATATGCTGACCAATAAGCTGAATTTCATTTTGTAGTTCTAGGCACATCCTAAAAACAAGACAAGTGGGTTTTTTAGGGCTGCGCTGCAATTAACATTTGCAAAGTGGAGGGCAATGAGAGACACAGTGAGTAGAGTGATGATGCAAAATGGGTAGAGCACCATTACTTAAGCAAGAAGCTATGGACTCTTAAATTTTCTCCTAGATTGGGGGCAGCTTTTCTTAAGAAAAATAGTGCAATGTGTATATTAAGGGTTCACCTTTTCTGCCATAATGAAATCATGCAATTAGTTTTCAGAAATTTCAGTCAGAGAAGATATCAAGTACCCAATGCAGGAGATGATCAGGCTGAGCCTGAGGGCAGGGTCAAACATGTTATCAGTTTGGAATCACTGCATTCCCACAAGAGATCTAAGTCCAGCCCCCCCCACCCTTGAATTTTGTTAACTTATCTAGTGCCAATTTGCCTGGATTGTTAGTAGATCAGATTCTTATGCATAGGTAGCATGTAATAAATTTGAAGTGCTTTGAAGTAAACTCCTGTTCCTGGTTACTTGCACCTGACACCCAAGCCCCTCCTCAATGTGGATGTGACCCCAAGACAAGATTGTCCATTCCTGTCCTAAAATCTGTCTGTGTTGAGATGAATGCAGATTTGTAATATCGTGAGGGAGCATCAAAAAAGGGCAACAGGGGATTTCTGGGGAATAAATGTCAAAGCTGAAGACAGCGCCACTAAAAGCTAAGGATCAAGATGGAGTGAGGAGCCTCTTCTAAATTCCTCTTGACAAGGAAAGAACTTCAGATCACCCACAAAGGCTGCATACAGTTGCTCCTCGTGAGAATACCACAAGACGCCAGTCTCTAGCAGGTTTAGATTCTGGAGACACCTTGCTCAACCCAACACCAGGGGTGGGTTCTAACTTACCTTGCTGCTGGTTCGCTTCCTCCCGCATCACGTGACTGCGCGCACATTGCGCGCCGCATGGTTGCGCCACGTGGGTGCATGCACGCACACGAAAAATCCCAAAAAAATCCCCCCCCCCAAAAAGCCGAAAACAAGATGGCAGCGCATACGCAGTGCCGGGGACTCAGCTTCTGCGCATGCGCAGAAGAAAAAAAAAAGTAAAAAATTCCAAAAAAAAAAATCCCCAAAAAATATTTCCAAAAAAAAGATGGCGGCGTCCACAGACCAGCACTGACAGAACCGGCTCCGTGACGTCACCAGCGGTTTGCTACTGGTTCTATAGAACCGGTGCGAACCGGGAGGAACCCACCTCTGCCCAACACTGATATTGTGTTCACATACTTCCTTTCCTAATCACCTTTGTAAATTGCTTGTTAACTGCTCGTCAAATATTAGGAAACTTTGGATTGGCACCCAGCTGAGTTTCCTTCAATCCTTAGTGAAAGAAGTTTTAAATACAAGTTTAATAGCTTTTTCCCTCCCTTTTGGAATAAACAGCAAAGAAAAAAAAAGTGATTGGAACTTTGATTCTGGTAAGCTACAAATGGTCTAAGGGTCCAGATGGATTTGAAATAATATTTTGGAATTAATTATAAGAAACCTTCCCATGGGAAAAAGCTTTTGCTTTGAATTCTCTTTAAAAAGGATAGATAAGATTTTGAAGGTTGGACACTAGAGGGAACCAGAGGGAAATAAAGATTATAATTAAAGGAGACGAACACTTGATGTTTACTTACTAATAGAGAATATATCAAAATACGTTATTATTGGATATATTGAAGGATATTTTTGAACAATGGGCCCTGAAGATAATTTTAAGAGCATCTGCCTCTATAGATAAATTGTGCTTAAAAGATGTTGCTAAAGAGGAACCAGTTTTATCAGACAAGATTGAGAAAAATCTGAAAATGAATTTAAAAGTGGCAGGCTACAAGAATGATATGGAAAAAGATGCTACACTGGATATACAGAAGGAACCATCTGATGTCTTAAATTAAAAGGGTTATATAAATAAGAAACAAAGAGAGTAACCTGGATAATTTTCCCATATTACATTTTCAAAAGAGGCTTGTTAAACCTTTGAAGAATTCTGTGAGAAGAGACAAAGAAAAAAATGAAAAGAAATCAAGTTCTAAGACATTATATGATGGGACTAAAGAGCAAGACTGTTAAAAGGAAAACAAAGTTGTTTATTTGATCAAGGTTAAAATAGATACCTTGTTATCTATCCTGGTAATCCTTAAGGGACTTTTGCTGATCAGGACTGAAACAACAGAGGCTCTAATGATTTGTTTATAGATAAGAGATAGCATATGGATAGAAGAGACCATTTATTTACCTTAAGAGAAGATAATAAGTTCCTAAAATTGTTTATACTTGTGATGAAGAGGAAAGTCATATCTTTATTTCTTTTCTTTTTCTTTACTTTACAATAAATGTATCTCATCTCATCTCATCTCTTATTTTTGTTATGCTATTTTCCCATTTTTTCTTTTCTATTTTTTTTCCTTTTCTGAACATCTCATTTCATACTTTTTATTTTAGTTGATATTAGTTTTTATCTTTTTAAATTGTATTTTTAAAAATAAAATTACTATTAAAAAGGGGCAAGAGAGAATACATTTTTCTCTTCTGCATAAGTTTGTTAACAAAACCTGACTTGCTCCCACGTAATCCATAAACTGAGAACCAGCAGGCAGTAGTAGTTGAGGTGTTGAACGAGGACTTGAGATACGCAAGTGCACATCCATCCTCAGCTATGGAAGCGATTTTGGGTCAGTCATTTTCTCTCTGCCCAACCTACTTCATAGGCTGGCTGTTATAATATTAGAGTACATTATATGTACTCTGTTGAGCTACTGGAGGACAGACAGTCTATGAGCTAATAAATAAATGCCTCTTATATTGATCTGGCAGATCAATCCCTGCTCCAGGGCACAACAGTGCTTGGCCCCCTGAAAGGAGTTCACCATCTACTCAGAGTAAAACAGCAGACTGTAATCTTCCATTTTTTGCACAGCACCTCAGATGTGCGTCTGGCAGCCAATTGTACAAGAGTAGCAAAGAGTTTGCCCATAATTTGCAGCAGGAGTCCAGGTCATGAGATAAATTTTAAACTTGATTCCGGTTTCACAAGATCGCAGCAGCTACATAGCCTTCACCTCTGGACAATAATTGGGAGGTGGATCTTCTTTGAGTTCTAGCGTGGATTATTATGAGCCGCGGTGGCGCAGTGGTTAGAGTGCAGTACTGCAGGCTACTTCTGCTGATCACCAGCTGCCAGCAGTTCGGCAGATCGAATCTCACCAGGCTCAAGGTTGACTCAGCTTTCCATCCTTCCGAGGTCGGTAAAAATGAGGACCCAGATTGTTGGGGGCAATATGCTGACCCTGTAAAGCGCTTAGAGAGGGCTGTAAAGCACTATGAAGCGGTATGTAAGTCTAAGTGCTATTGCTATTTCACCCCAACATAGGATCAGTCAGTTTTGTCATTTAGTTCATTCTCCTGATTTTGATCCTGGACATTTGCCTCAAAATCCTACCCAACCACAGTAGGTTCCCATAATGCATGTAAAATACCAAGACATAGATAACAACTTCCTTGAACAGAAGATTCCTTCTATTCATGCAGGATTGGAAACAGTAAAAGTGTAGGCATGAAGAATGGGGACCACATGTTAAGTTCCTGTTGAGCTGATTTGTTGCTCATGCCTATACACAAGAATCTAGTCAACTGTCAGCATTAAATTGGCGCTAGATAAGAGTTAAGGGGATTCAAGAGAGGCTGGACATGGATCACTTTTGGCAACATAACAACACCAGGTTGATTCCTCTCTTGATTCCAGGCTCTCTCTCTCTCCTTCTCCTATAAGAAGTATCCATCAGTTAAGGAAGACATTTTGGTTGATTACTTCTCCTTCTTGTAGGCTCATGCAGCTCTTACATTACGTTCCAAGTATCCTATATTCTTCAGAGCAAATTTTTAGAGAGTCAAGGAGGCTTTAGTGAGAAACCTCTTCTCCGTTCTCGGTGGGACCATTCCATGATCAGTGTTCTGTCCTTAAGTTCTCAGAATTCAGGCTTTCATTTGTTAAACTTTTTTTCTGATAGAATCTTTGTGACAACTTTCCCTGGCTTTTCATGAACAACTCTCATAATTGAGTGGGATTATGGGAACTGTAGTTCAACACATCTGGAGAGTAGCATCTTGCCTGTGGGGCTCCAGATGTTACTGAACTAGAGCTCTCAAGGTCCTTCATCATTAGCAACATTTGCCAGGAATGCTGTGACTTTTATTTCAGCAATATGTAGAATGCCAAGGATTCCACTGTATACTTTCTTCTCATAGGTTGTTCTTCAATTCAAATAACTCATGAAAAATACCTGTAGCAATTTCACAATTATTTTATATATTTCCAATATGGTTGCATTGGTTGATTTTGAAGATGCAGTTTTCAGAAAGTGATTGACAATAATAAATCTATTATGAAATACAAGAAAACTCCATGTTGCTTTGCACAGAACTAGAAATCTTTAAATACGATTTGCTTTTTATGCAACTACTGAGCTTGTTTGATTTAATCTGAGCCTTCCCCTCACTTTGGTGTAGAGTTTTCTTTTCAACATTGCACAAATGAAAGCAGAGATATAACTAAATCACCATACCAAGCTATGTAAATAAATAAATAACCTTTTTAGGGAAAATACATCTTTTTGTAATATCTTAATCACAACACTTAGACTGGGATTACATATTTTGTAGTACCATGGTTACTTGATCATAGCTTACTATGATCAACCTCAAATGGGTAAGTTTCAAATCATGGTTCAAATCACAATTGTTGTGATTTAAAACAATTAGGCACATCAGACACACCACACATTACAGTGCAATATGATGAATGAACTCAGGCACCGTTTTCCTCTTCAACCAGGAAGACAAGTTTAAGTACTGTGTTTAACATAATGAATATATTATGTGCATATCTCTACTTATGTACTTTGTTGCCTGCTACGTTTTTCATTGCCAGCTTCCTTGGGGCACAGATTTATCTTCTTGTACAATGGAAGGTGCAAGATGTATTGATAATGATATATAAAGAATAAGAATAATTACAGACACCTTTTCATGTATGTTCCAAACTTCCTCCAATTTAACTAAAAGCTGAGATGATCAGGAATCCATCCTTGGATCCCATACAGATTTCTGTGTATGTCATCAGTCACCTGGCAAGGGTGGGGGCCAGTAGATCTCCCACCTAAAATGGGAGAAAGACCTACTCCAGGGGTGTCAAACTCAATTTCATTGAGGGCCACATCAGGGTTGTGTTTGATCTTGGGGGGCCGGGGGGGGCTGGCCAGGGTGGGCATGGCCAGCTCAACGTCACTCGTGTCAGGCGCACCTGTGATGGTCTGAGTGCTCTGCCAGCGAAAACAGGCTCCCAAGCTCTGTTTCGGCTGTGAGGGCCTCCTGCAACCCTCTGCCAGGGAAAACAGAGCTCAGGAGGGCCGCAAGCAGCCCTCCAAAGCTCCATTTTTCCTGGCAGAGGCACTGTGGGCCAGTCCTTCATTGTTTCCAGGGCGGCCCTGTGGGCCAGATCTAAGCACCCCGCAGGTCGGATCCAGCCCCCGGGCCTTGAGTTTGACACCCCTGACCTATTCCCTGAGCTAGAATAAGGAACCCCCACTCGCTTGCATGTTGGCCTTGTGCATCTCTTCCTGTCAGATGCAAATAGCCATAATCACTCGTGAATAGGCCCAAGTAGATATTTTGTTTCTGATCACCTATATTACAAGAATCTCTCCAGACATTCCCTTGGGAAACCACAAATATAGACCTAAGGATTTGACCTCAGATATTTCCTCTCCCGGACTGATTCCAAGACATGATAGCAGGGTTCCAATATCTCAAGGGCCGCCACAAACAAGAGGGAGTGAAGCTATTCTCCAAAGCACCTGAGGGAGGACAAGAAGCAATGGGTGAAAACTAATCAAGGAGAGAAGCAACCTAGAACTAAGGAGAAATTTCTTGACAGAACAATTTGCCTCCAGAAGTTGTGGGTGCTCCAGCACTGGAGGTTTTTAAGAAGAGATTGGACAACCATTTGTCTGAAATGGTATAGGGTTTCCTGCTTGAGCAGGGGTTGGACTAGAAGACCTCCAAGGTCCCTTCCAACTCTGTTGCTCTGTTATTCTTATTTAACAATGCTAATTAAAAAAACCTCTTTCAATTCTTTCACAGACAAGCTGTACCCTCAGGCTTATGATCACAAACCATGATCAATGCTGTAGTAAGTTTTCAGTTGTTTTTCCTTTTCACCTTTTCAGAGCCTCATTAACCTTAGACAGTATATAAGCAGTTTTTGACTAGCCTCCTTCGGTTCTCACATTTCAGACAATACCAGCCAGACTGTGATAAAGGCAAAAATATATCACTCAGAGCTGACAAATCCACACCTCCATCTTTGTCTCACAGATGGCTGTGGCTATCTTTTCTGCTCAGCTAGATTCATAATTCTTGTTTTCTCCTCATCAACTGAGCAAAGCTTTTGGCTCACTAAGTTTGAAAAAACAACAACAACCATGGCAGGAGTTTCTGTATAGGTTTCATCTGTCCAATATTGGAAAACCAGCCAGGGCTGACTGAGGTTCTGATCCTGCTTTTGTGATTTGAAAATGATGCGTCACTGCTGCCAACAAAACTGACGCAGTAAAAGCCATCCAGGACAAACCTGCTCTCGAAATCAGAAAGGACCCTTCTTGCAAATTTTCTCTGCAAGCCTAACAACTTCAAGAACATTTCAAAGGCGTTTTCAAGCTCACTGTTTAAAGGCATCGCAGGCACATCGATGTTCTGAAGATGCCTCCTTCTACAGAGACTGTCATTTGTCGAAGCACACACCCAGACTCACATTCCAGAAATGCACAGCACTAGATTTTGCTTGCCTCACACTCCAAACAAGAACCGCAGCCTTACAGAAATGGATAGATTAACACTTGAAATTCAAGAGAAGGAAGACACTGAATATTTTGAAATATGGGACTCGTTTTATCAATGGTTAACTAATAGAAACAGAAGTTAGAACTTTTAGAACCATAAGAGAAGGGTTCATTTTATTATGAAGGCTTATTACTATATCCTTATTATTAATGTTAATCAGTATTAATAATCAATAAGTATTAATGTTATGATGAGAAATCAGTGTCATTATATGATCACTACTAATGAATATGATGATGATGATGATGATGATGATGATTGCTTAAACTGATTGTAACCAGACAACAGTTTATATAGACATTGAAATTGTTGCTCTTTCTATCAATAGTGTGTGTGTGTGTGTGTGTGTGTATATATAT
>QLTV01003646.1:3127654-3142073 GCA_003457575.1 Thermophis baileyi
GTATGTATGTATAAGAACCACATCTTTTCTGAAATCAGCATTCTAGAAACTTCTTTAGATAAGAAAAACAATCCAATCCAATACTTTGTTCTGAAAGTCTTATTACTTGCTCAGAACATGGACAAAAGTAAACAGAATGATAGACAGTGTCCTACCGGAAAAAGAGTAAGAAAAGGAAGCATTTATCATTATGACATATTGATCTCTGTAATTTGTTTAGTGCCCTTGGAGACATGTTGGGATTGCACAAGCTCCTTAAACAAATTCCCAAATTCCAGATGTGTCCACTGGCAGAGAAAAATTGAAGAGTCCTGGCTAGGGGTGAGGTCTATTAAAAAAACCCAGCAGAGTGGACACCATCTGGTGGGCTGTTTGTACCACCCTCTTTCGATAGCCCTGAGCCAGGATTCCTGAAATGATTCTCTTACAGGCCAAATTTTATTCTATGTCAGGAAAAAAAATGAAACTCCCAGCTTTCCTTTGTAAGGTGTAAGGAGAAGGAAAGCAGGGAGGCAATTTTCTTATCTACAAACTTATTCTTGCTGCTAGCAGCAGCACATAACTACAATTAAAAGTCCACTACCCAAAAGCCTGGGGAATGACATTTTTAATGGAAAATTAGAATCTGGGGGAATGTAGTCAGAATGTTATCTAATAGACTGCAACTCCCACAATTTGTGATATGGAGGGCCCAATTTTTGAGAATTTGGGCTTAAAAGAACTAATTAGTCTCCAGTAAATCTGGTTTTCTGGATAATATTGTCCAGAATATTACAAAGATAATACTCTTGCTTGCTACAAACCTGCTGGTATGATCAGGATAAGATAATTTGAATGCAATATAAGGAAATATTTGTTGTAATGGTCCAGAATGGTTCAGCAAACAGGGAAAAATAAGCGGATTCAGATCCTGTGAATATTTTTCTTAGGTGAATGTGTTCTGAATGTTGGAATAAAGGTTTCTGGAGTAACTTATCTTAATTAGGCTGTCAATGGATCACATGATATGCATTGATCCAGATCTTAAGAACCGCTTCTCAATTTGCTTTATATCCATTTTTCAAAGAAGAACGTAGGAGTTTGTAGTAGGGACTATCACGTGGTGACTAATGGTTCAGCTTTTCTAGACAGTTTGCAAGTGAGTCTATGCTAGCAACTGATGTTATCTGTTGTTTTTTTAAAAAGCCAATCTTTGAAGGATCATGTTATGTCATAAGTAGCAATAAGTTTCATCCTTTAGGATGTTTTCTTCATCGTGATGCTAGATGCTAATTTGAATAGATCTGAGTCATGGTGCCAATGTTCTGACTGTTATACTTCGTCTCTCTCTTTCAATGTAAAAATTGAGGGAACCGTAGGGAAAGCCACGCCGATCCAAAGGTAGACAGTAAGGGAAAAAAGGGATTGTTTAAAAAAATAGGATGTGGAAAATGGGAGCAGAAGACTCACAGAGTGTGGATGTTCAGATGAAGCATGTGATATAGTCCTTCCACCGCCCAACTTCTACACATGATAGGTAGTCCTTGACTTACCACCACAATTGAGACCAGAATTTCTGTTGCTCAGCCAGGTGATTGTTAAGTGGGATGTGTCCAAATTTATGACCCTTATTTGCCACAGTTGTTAAGTGAATCACTGCAGTTGTTAAAAGTAATAAGTTTACTTATTGAAGATGACTGAGAAGGTTGTAAGTGGCAATCACATGACCCTAGGACGTTGCAACTATCCTAAATACATGCCAGGTGCCAATCACCTGAAGTTTGAGCACATGATTGTGGGGTTTCTATGACAATCGTAAGTGCAAGGACCAGTCAAAAGTCACTTTTTCCAGTGCCAGTGTAACTTTGAACAATCGTATGTCGAGGACTACCTGTACACCAGCAGAATCACATATGAACGTGCCGGAAGTCCTGAGCTAAGCAAGTATTTGCATCCTTTTCTGATTCATGTCCGAACTAATATCGATACACATCATATTGACATATTTTAAAGTCCCAAGCCTAAGCAGAATTAAAATGTGTGTGGGTGCTTACCAAGCAAGACCAATTTTTTATGAGCCAGCAGAATGCTGGCGCACTTAAACCCTCTCACTCCTCTGTCTAATTCAAAACCTTATTATTTGGCTTCAAACTTTATTTAATCAACCTCATGCTGGATGTTTTCTCTTCATCATCCTGATGTACATGATGAGCCACAAGCTGAACTGCATAATGCAGCAAAGATTATTGGCATGGCAGAACTTATTGGTTCTTATGGAGGTCAGAATGGCAGTGCTCCTGATGTCCAGTTTATCTTTGCACTGGTGTAATGGTTTGTTTAACAGAGGTTGACCTTAAGCCTTAAGCCTTGGTCATTTTTTTTTATACAAAAAGAGGCATCTTAATGTTAATTCCCTATTCCCATCCCAGGAAGACTTGTCACAGCCTAGCTGTATTGTACAAGGTCATTGACTGGATTAAAATGGATCCAATGGCCAATAAAAGAAAAAAGGAAACTTGAACAAAAAGGGCTATGACGCCCAGTTAAGCAATAATAACTCAGTGAATAGACATGCTGTCTTTTTAGTCTACAAAGGATATCAGTCAGAATCCTAGTGTCATGACCAAGTTTCGTGCAGTAGCCAAGAAACAGATATAACGGAGAAAGATCCAGTTGGATCCTGGCTCCTGAGTCCACCTACAGATGTAATATTGACCCTACTTGCTGGCTGAATGTCTTGCCTTTGTTTTATCTGTGGATTCTGCTTTCCAGAATTCCCAGTGAAGCTACAACTGACTTCTCTAGGAATGGTTTGAGTCTATTTTGAGTAGGGGAGCAAGTCTGGCTGATTTTAAGACATGAGAAGGAAGCTGACATACAAAAGATGTTTCTGCCAGACGGCTTTTAAGCTTTTTAGAAGAGCGCTCCATACCATTTTGAACTGAACATGCACAGTCACTAAGCTGCTATATAGGACTCAGAGAAACATCCTTTTTATCTGGCACCGAAAAAAGAAGAAGGTTACCATGTACTTTGTAGGCTACATTCCTGTGAATGTAAATGTTTCAAACTTTGTGCAGGAGCTGGTGCGTTTCTAGGTATGTTGAAAAGTCTCCATAATTCCCTGGCAAAATTGTGAATGCAGATGATACAAAGTCATCCTAGACAGAGGAACAGAAAAGAAGGGGACCCTATTTAGAGTCTGTGGTATTAAGGGGATACAGTGTCTGAGTGAACCAAGCCACAATTCATGGCTATTGAGTGTTATTAACTCATAAAGGTTTCAACTCATTCACGTCTTTTCCATCGTTCATTAAATGAAGTAATTTAGCACCACATGTTCAATAAACTCTTGACACGAATTGAAGCATCCAGTTGTTCATTTTCCAGCTTGCTATACATGGCCTTTCTCTCTCTCTCTCTCTTCTTCTAGAACAAGACTGATTCTTATATGTATAGGAAGAAATATTGTAAATCTTTGGAAACCTTGGCAAAATATTATCCCTTTGGAAGGCAGAAAAGATGATCTCAATGGTGTTAGAGAAATAAAAGATATCCACTCTTAACAATTTAATAACAAAGGTAACTAGTGCAAAAAAAAAAAAAGATTCCCTCTTCATAAATAAGAAGGACAAATCATTTTTGGCAGACAGAAACAAACGATGTCTTCTACTTATCCCCAGAGCACCGTGAATAGGACTTTAAGACCATATTTTCTTCGTCTGAATTGAAAGTTGGGTTTGTGGCTTCTTCCAGCTCAAGCTTCTCAGGTAAATGCTACTACAGGTAGCATTCCTCAGCTTAGGATCACCATTGAGCCCAAAATTTCTGTTGCTAAGCGAGACAGTTGTTACGTGAGTTTTACAACCTTTCTTGCCACAATTGCTAAATGAATCACTGCAGTTGTTAAGTTAGTAACACAGTTGTTAAATAAATCTGGCTTCCCCATTGCTTGTCAGAAGGTCACAAAAGGGGAATCACATGTCCCCAGGGCACTGAAATCATCATAAATATGAGTCAGTTGTCAAGCATCTGAATTTTGAGCACAGGACCATGGGGATGCTGCAATGGCTGTAAGTGTGAAAATGATCATAAGTTACAGTACTTTTTTCCACTGTTGTTGTAACTTCAAACGGTCACTAAAGAAATGGTTGTAAGTCAAGGACTACCTGTATCACTATGTTACTAAGAAAGGCACACAACAGAAGCATCAGCTGCTCTTATTGAGGCAAAGCTGGGAAAATGCAGGAAGGGAATTTTTATTTTAAAACTGATTGTTGCACCTGCATATATCTGCATTTTTTTTTTTTGCTCTAAGTGGGCACATGTATTGATTTCGTAAATTTCCAGGGCCTTCCAAGTTCCACCTCATATGCATGATTCTATATGGCTAACAATTAAAACATAAAAATAAAAACAGGATAAAGCAACTGAAACTTTAATACATAAATTTAACTTAACTTGTGCATTTATTTAACCTATTTGTAAGGCCATCCCTCTTTAGGACATTCTAGAAGGCAAACAATGAAAACAAAACATGAAAAACAATTAATCAGGAAAGGAACAAGGCTTCAACCAGAGGGAAAAACCCACAGCCGTCTTTCAGTACATACCAACCACAAGGAGCCCTCCACTGATCCTGGTTCAAGGCCCATGAAAGATCTTTGAGGCTCATTTGAGTTGGTGCTGTTTGAATTTCTGGAGGTTGCCATTCCAGAGGCAGGTGTAGGGACAAAGAAGGCACACTTCCAGGATTCCATAAAATAGCACTGTTTAATGAATAGAACCTGAAGCATGCCAACTCTGTCAAAACGGACAGGACACCAAGACCCAAAAGAGAGAACAAAGAGTCCCTCAGATAACAAGGCCTTATATGTCTTTATATGTGATCTTCTTCCTTTGCATCCAGAAGCTTAATGGCAACTACTGCAGCTTATGCAGCTGAATTATTTCACGTACCAATAAAGGAAAACATATGTAGGTCAGGGTTGAAATGTGGAGTCCTTGGTGCTCTCTGAGCTTGATTGTTTTCTTGCAGATATTTCATTGCTCTGAACTGATGATGTTACCTAGTTTGGGTAATGAAATGTCTGCAAGCTCAGAGAGTACCAAGGATCCCTCAATTGATACATGAGCATACCAGAGTATGTCCATCACTGCCCATGACTTCTGGACCAATTGCAATTTCTGAACGGCAGCCTCCAATACAGCCAGTTGCAACAGACCTCAGGCATGTGGGGAATGAGTGACCACGAAGAGGACCTCCTGATCCAAGAACAGGAAAAACCTCCACATCCTAACTGGATCTGTGCAAAGACGTTCCTGGTCACAGCTGCTACCTGCTCTTGTTTGGGAGCTGAAAGTTAAGAAAGACATCCAAACTTTATTCTGTTGGTTGGACATTGGGGATAAACCCTGCCCCCCTCCACCACCCTTAATTCCTGCAGATGGTTTGGTAGATGATGGTATCAAAAGCAATTGAGATATCAATGGTATCTCTGTACTATGTCCCAACCTAAAATCTGACTGAAAATGATCTAGATAATCCATTTTCTCCCCTTTCCAGCAACCTTCTCCAAAAAGTAAAAGCTGAAGGCTGAAGGCTTAAAATAGCCCAGAGATGGATAATGGATTTCTGAGCAATGACTTCTTGAGGAGAGGAAGTACCAGAGGTGGATTCCTCCCGGTTTGGACCAGTTCTGTAGAACTGGTAGTAACTTGGCAGCCTGGGTCGCTAGAACCGGCAGCGACCCAGGCCTGCCACGCCCCCAAACCGGTTCTTTCGGTGGCACCTAATGTGTGATCCATATGTGCTGGGCACTCTGTGACTTGGGGTCATGAACTCTTCTGCTTGTACCAGTCTCAACACTGTCCAAGGGCAGATTGAAGGACTCTCAGCACCACCAACTCAGCTATGGAGCCAAGCAGCTCAGGCAGAGATGTTGCTAAGCAGCAGGGAGGCCAACACCACAGCAACAAAACTGACTGCTCTCTAAAAGCCAACGGCAACCATAAGGTCTCACATCTGATTATCTGCAGGGCAGGGCCTCTGAGAGCTAACAAGGTTTCTTGAGTGACAATTGCCATTCCATCTCCCTTGCCCTGGGATCATTGTTGTTGTTGTTAGTCGCGAAGTCATGTCCGACCCATTGCGACCCCATAGACAACGTTGCTCCAGGCCTTCCTGTCCTCTACCATCCCCCGGAGTCCATTTAAGCTCATGCTGACTGCTTCAGTGACTCCATCCAGCCACCTCATTCTCTGCCATCCCCTTCTTCTTTTGCCCTCAATCGTTCCCAGCATTAGGCTCTTCTCCAGTGAGTCCTTCCTTTTCATTAGGTGGCCAAAGTATTTGAGTTTCATCTTCAGGATCTGGCCTTCTAAAGAGCAGTCAGGGTTGCTCTCTGTTATGACCTTAGCGCGCGGGGAAAGAACTGAGGCGAGCCAGGATGTGGAACAGAACAAGCCTTTATTAAGGCTCAACAGAGTAACAGCAAGGCAACAGCAGAACAGCTTCGTATCAGCCAGCAAAAGCCTACTGCGTCTGACAGCTCTTTTATAGCCGGCTGTCAGACGCACCAGCCAATGGGGAGGCTCTAAACTCCCGCTCTTAGGCAGCCTGCGTCGTAGCCAATCAGGGGGGTTCTCCGGCAGACTTGCTCATCCTGAGGGGATGTAGCACCCCTCCCCCCCAGATGGCGCACGCGTAATCGTCCAGATATGCTGGACACCTGCGCGGTCTTGTCGAGCGCCGTAGTTCTGGGACCTCCAAAGGTGGCGAAGGTGGGAGCGTCTAGGCGGCAGGCAGCGAGGCTGGCGAAGCTTCCGGACGAGGGAGAGGTGTGCAGGGACCGTTGGAGTTGGACGGGCATGCCGGTAAGTCAGCCGCGGGTGTGTCGAACTGGGGAACGTGGTCGCTGGCGTTGGGCTGGAAACTGGGGTTTGCGGCTGGAACTGAGGCATTTGGCGGCGGGTCGACGTTGTGAGCGAGCCGCCCTCGCAGCTGATCGATGTGCCGGTGCCAGGTTCGGCCGTCAGTCAACACGACCCTGTAGGAACAGGGGCCCGTTACTTGGATCACCATTCCCGGTAGCCAGCGAGGTTTCCCCCCAAAGTTTTGGGCGTAAACCGCGTCGCCCTCCTTAAAACCCCTGGGCCAGCTGGACGAGTCAGTGGGGGTGTCAGGTGAATACAGGGGGTGCAAGCGGTCGAGGTCAGTGCGGAGGCGGCATCCTAGTAATAACTCAGCCGGGCTGCGATTGGAGGTTGGGCACGGGGTGGAATGCTGTGCCAAGAGGTACTTTGAGACCCTGTCCTGCCAATCGGCCAGTTCCAATCGGCTAAGGGCTTCTTTGGCTGACCGCATGGCGCGTTCAGCCCGGCCGTTGCTGGCAGGATGCCAAGGGGCGACCAAAGCCTGGCGGATACCATGAGACGCCAGGAACAGCTGGAACCGGGTGGACGTCAGCTGCGGCCCATTGTCCGAGACCAGGACATCGGGCAGCCCATGAGTGGCAAAAATCTTCCTTAGCGCCCTGATCGTGGCCTCAGACGTGGTGGAGGACATGAGTTCAAGTTCAACCCACCCGGAGTAGGCATCGACCAATACTAGAAATTGGCGGCCGAGGAAGGGCCCTGCAAAATCCAGGTGGACCCGAGACCAGGGGGAGCTAGGGATTTCCCAAGGCCTGGGGTTAGCCGCTGGAGCGGCCGGGCATGAGCATTGGCATGCCTGGCATCTGGCCACCCATTCCTCGATGGCCCGGTCCATGCCAGGCCACCAAACATAACTTCTCCCTAGGGCCTTCATTCTAACGATGCCCGGGTGGCAGTCATGAAGCTGAGCAAGGACAGGTCCATACAGAGCGGGGGGGACCACCAACCTGCTACCCCACAAGAGACAGCCCCTTTGGACAGACAACTCGAGCCGCCGAGTTTTGTTGGGGCTGAAAACCGGATCGACCCTGCCTAGAGGCCAGCCTCTCCTCACCCAGTCCAGGACCTGGCGCAGAATGGGATCCCTGGCAGAGTGGGCAGCAATATCATTAGCAGAGAGAGGGGTCCCTAAGTCCTCGATGAGGAGGACGTCAGAAGCAGGAGCAGGGTCAAGGATGGCCACGGGGAGAGGGCAGCGACTGAGGCCATCCGCATTGGAATGGAACTTGCCAGGGCGGTAAAGCAAAGTGTAGGAGTAGGTGGCCAGGAACTCCGTCCACCTAGATAGACGAGGGGATATTATAAGGGGAGTTTGACGGTCCCCAGCCAAAAGGTCCAGAAGGGGTTTGTGATCCGTGATCAACTCAAAGGGACGCCCATACACGTAATCGTGGAATTTTTTAACAGCAGCCACCAAGGCCAGGGCCTCCTTGTCAGTCTGGCTGTAATTTCTCTTGGTGGAAGAGAGGGTACGGGAGAAGTAAGCGATGGGCGCCTCTGTGCCATTGGGCATTCTATGGCTGAGTACAGCCCCAATGCCATAGGGGGAGGCATCAGCAGCCAGGGTGAGGGGCAGCTTGTGGCTGTACTGGACAAGAACAGCGTCGGATGTTAGAAGACGCTTAACAGCCACAAAAGCGGCCTGCTCTGGCCCGCCCCACTGCCAAGGGTGTCCAGAATCCAGGAGCCTGTGAAGAGGCTCAGCAATAGAGGCCTTGTGGGGAAGGAACACGCAGTAAAAATTTAGAAGGCCCAGGAAGGCCTGTAATTCAGCCTTGTTGGACGGGGGCAGGGCCTTTTTAATAGCAGCCACCTTAGAGGGAGTTGGGCGAATGCCAGTAGCATCAACCAGGTAGCCCAAGAACTCCACGGAGGGGACCCCTACTTTGCATTTACTTTTCTTCAATTTGAGGCCGGCCTGCCTGAAGCGCAGAAGGACGCTCCTGACCCTGGAGAGAAGTTCTTGCTTGCTAGAAGCAGAGATCAGGATGTCGTCGAAGTAGGGGACGACACCTGGTAGCCCTGAGAGCAGTCTCTCCATGAGGTTTTGGAAGAGGCCGGGGGCGACACTGACGCCAAACTGGAGGTGGCAGCACTTGAAAGCCCCCCGGTGGGTGACAATAGCCTGGGTGTCCGCAGTGGCCTCATCCACCGGGAGCTGCTGATATGCCTGAGCCATGTCCAGTTTGGCAAAAATGGAGCCCCGGCCTAAGGAATGGAGCAGGTGTTGGACAACAGGGACAGGGTAGGGATGCGCTTGCAGGGCCTTGTTCAGGGAACATTTGTAGTCGGCACATAGGCGAATAGAGCCGTCTGGCCTAATGGGGACAACGATGAGGGTCTCCCACTTCGCATGGTCAGTGGGCTCTAAGACACCCTGAGCTATTAACTTATCCAGCTCAGCATCCACTTTAGAGCGTAGGGCGAATGGTATGCGCCTTGGTTTAAGGCAGATTGGAGCCACCTGGGGGTCTAAGTTGAGGGAGATAGGGGTGCCCACATATTTACCCAAAGTCTCCTCGAAAACGTCAGCAAACTCGGTGGCCAGGCCGCTGAAGTCATCGCAAGCTGTAGAATGGATGCCAGAGATGCCAAGGCCTAAGGAAGCAAACCAGTCCAGCCCAAGGAGGGAAGGGAGGGAACCTGAGACAACAATTAAGGGAAGGCGTCCCGTGAAGGTTCCCTTTTCCACCAAGAACTGGCCCTGCCCCAAGATGGGAATGTTATTTCCCTGGTAATCCCTGAGCCTAATGCCGCAGGGAGCCAATGAGGCCTGAGAGAGGGTGAGAACCAATTGCTTCAGGGTGCCCCAGGAGACTATGCTTCTGGAGGAGCCGGTGTCCACCTCCATGCTGCAAGGGGAACCTTCAATTTTGACGGACAGGTGGATCTTCTTCTTATTTCCCCCGGAGGCTAGGCAGACATCTTCCTCAGCTGATTCAAAGTCTCTGAGAATGGAGAAACAGGCGTCCCTCAGCTTGGATGGGTTGCGTGGAGGGCGCCGGGAGCCTGGCTGGGGGGAGGCTTGCAGGTTGGCACGGCAGACCCTAGCCAGATGGCCCAGTTTGCCACAGCGTCGACAAGTGGCTGTTTTAAAACGGCAAGAGGCGCGGGGGTGCACCTCACCGCACCCGAGGCAAGGCGGCAAAGCAGGTTTCCGCGGCAGGGGCCATTTCTTCTGAGGTGTAGAGCGGAGGCGGCTAATGTCGTCCTCGGTGTCCCCGGTCTCCGCAGGGTAAGTATCGTCGTGGTGGATGGCTGCATATCGGTTGGCTGGAACGGAGGTGGGCTGGAATCGTTGGATTTCAGCGGTAGAATTATTTGACATCTCTGAGGCTCTGGCTTCATCGATGGCCACTTTGAGAGTCAGTTCGGAGCGGGCGAGCAGGCGGCATTGTAGGCGAATGTCCCTCACGCCGCACACCAGTTGCTCAAGAAGGTAGTCATCTAGGTCGGGAAACTCGCAGTCCAGAGCCGCATCTCGGAGGGAGGCCATGTAATGATTTATGGGCTCACCCTCCTTTTGCACTCGCTGCCTAAAAGCGAAACGGCGGGCGATACGAGACGGTGTGGGCGAGTAATGATTTCTCAGCTTCAGCAGGAGGTCGTCCCATGGCACTGTATAAACTAACTGAGGGGCGACTAGGGCTCACGCGGTGGAAAACATCTGGTGGCCACAAGCGTTTAGGAAGTAGGCTCTTTTCTGAGCGCTAGATAGCTCAGTAAGGTCGTTCGCCTGGAGGAACATTCGAACCTCTCCAGGTATGCGTCCCATGTTTCTGTGGCTGGGCTGTATGCCTCGAAAAAGGTCGGGTTATTGCCGTTGCTGGCCATCCTGACAAGGACGGGCTGAGGCGATTTGCCTTCGTGACTGGCAGCTCGAGGTGACTCTCAGCTCAGTTTGAAAGGTTCCGATCACCCGTGCCTCAGTATCCCACCCTCGTCGCCAGTGTTATGACCTTAGCGCGCGGGGAAAGAACTGAGGCGAGCCAGGATGTGGAACAGAACAAGCCTTTATTAAGGCTCAACAGAGTAACAGCAAGGCAACAGCAGAACAGCTTCGTATCAGCCAGCAAAAGCCTGCCGCGTCTGACAGCTCTTTTATAGCCGGCTGTCAGACGCGCCAGCCAATGGGGAGGCTCTAAACTCCCGCTCTTAGGCAGCCTGCGTCGTAGCCAATCAGGGGGGTTCTCCGGCAGACTTGCTCGTCCTGAGGGGACGTAGCACTCTCCTCTAGGACTGACCGGTTTGATCGCTTTGCAGTCCAAGGGACTTGCAGGAGTCTTCTCCAGCACCATAGTTCAAAGGCCTCAATTCTTTGGCACTCAGCCTTTCTTATGGTCCAACTTTCACAGCCATACATTGCAACTGGGAAAACCATAGCCTTGACTATACACACGTTTGTTGGCAGGGTGATGTCTCTGCTTTTTAGTATGCTGTCTAGATTTGCCATAACTTTCCTCCCCAGGAGCAAGCGTCTTTTAATTTCTTGGCTGCAGTCCCCATCTGCGGTGATCTTGGAGCCCAGGAAAATAAAATCTGTCACTACCTCCATTTCTTCCCCATCTATTTGCCAGGAATTGAGAGGGCCGGATGCCATGATCTTAGTTTTCTTAATGTTGAGTTTCAAGCCAACTTTTGCACTCTTCTCCTTCACCCGCATCAAGAGGCTCTTTAGTACCTTTTCACTTTCTGCCATTAGAGTGGTATCATCTGCACATTGTTGATATTTCTCCCGGCAATCTTAATTGAGAAGTCACAGCAACAGGGAAACTCTCTCTCTCTCTCTCTCTCTCTCTCTCTCTCTCTCTCTCTCTCTCTGTGTGTGTGTGTGTGTGTGTGTGTGTGTCTTTCTCCCTGTCTCGGTCCTCTCCCTCTCCCTCTCCCTCTCCCTCCCTCCCCCACTCTCTCTCACTCTCTCTCTCTGTATGTAATAGCTGGCAATCCAAATTGAACACCTGGCAAGTTGCTTGCTGAAGCTTTCCAATCCTGACAGTATTTTCTTAAAATGGCTTAAAGTCAAGGTGGTATTAATACAGGCTAGAAGAAGCTTAAGAATGCAATGCAGACATGCAGTATGTGGACTAGAGCTATAAATAATCTTCTACTAGAGAGAAGTCTGTTCCGTGGATAAAAGAATAGCCTAAAGAAGTGTTTACAGTGCAATTGTTTTATTGATTATATCTCTAAGACAATAATTCATGATAAATGATTAACTGCTAACCCACAACACGGTCATATTAAAACAATTCACCAGAAACTTGGGCTGAAAGGTAATTTATTTGCATTCCCCATTTTTATTAGTTGCTAGTTGCTTTCTCAAGATGGAGAAGGGTAAATATTTAAAGTGCAGTTAAATTAAGTCAGGTAAGGTTGCTGTAAAAGGAACGGCTGGAATATTTTCACCTTGTCTATCTCCAACATGGCATTTCATGCTTAGCACGCGTTCATTCAACATGAGAGAACTGAATGAAATTGGCTCTGGTTTAAAATGATACATCACTAGAGGCATCACTAACTTTGTCTAGATTTAAAAAAAAATGAAATGTTGCATATGTATTTAAATCCCAGCACGAAAACCAACAAAAGTAATCCAGGCAATACTGCCTGAATACCATTTGTGAATTATTTTTGCCAATTTCTCTAGACACAACCATTTCTCACAACTGATTACAAGGAAAATCTGCTTCTTGCCATGTGAAACCTACTCTCTTTTATATTGTGTTGGCATAACATACTTTCCTGATGCCACTGCTAACATCTTCCCTAAAGCAATCTAACTTCTTGCCTACAAGTTCTGATTAATCATCCACTTTGACTGAATGGTTCCGACCTCATCTGGGGTGGGGGGGAGGGAGAGATGACTCAACTTTTATATTTCAAAAAAAACAGGGAAGAAGCTTTATGCTCTGAATAATAATGTCAAACCCAACTCAGATTTCCCTGAAGTCTTTAGAACGACACTGAGGGCATTCTAAAACTGGTTAAGACATTACTTTATACCAGTGGTGGGATTCAATTTTTTTTACTACCGGTTCTGTGGGCGTGGCTTGGTGGGTGTGGCTTGGTGGGCGTGGCTTGGTGGGCACGGCAGGGGAAGGATACTGTAAAATCTCCATTCCCACCCCACTCCAGCGGAAGGATACTGTAAAATCTCCATTCCCTCCCCATTCCAAGGGAAGGTTACTGCAAAATCCCCATTTCTTCCCGATCAGCTGGGACTCGGGAGGCAGAGAATAGATGGGGGCGGGGCCAGTCAGAGGTGGTATTTACCAGTTCTCCGAACTACTCAAAATTTCCGCTACCAGTTCTCCAGAACTGGTCAGAACCTGCTGAATCCCACCTCTGCTTTATACCACACGGAGAGAGATGACACCCGCAAGATATGAACTGTTCCCCTCCTTTCCAATTTCATTGAAGAGCTCTGCTGATAGTGGTCCCTCAAACTGTGGCATTGCTCAATTACTCGTCCCAAAATATGATTTTAATTGCAGGCCTTGTCAATAAATGAGGATTAGTGCATATTTAATATATATTTAAAATGTTCCCTTCAGTCTTTTAACTAGAAATAAATGAACAGCTGATCCATTATTAAAGACGTTCAGCATACATCGTTGTTATTTCCAGTCAAGGAACCAGAATCTATTTTGAATGCCCTGAATTACTAGAATAGGAGTACAGGTAGTGCTCGACTTACAACAGTTCATTTAGTGACCATTCAAAGTTACAACACCCCTGAAAAAGGTGACTTATGGCCGTTTTTCACACTCTCAACCTTTGTAACATCCTCATGATCATGTGATCAAAATTCAGAAGCTTAGCAACTGGTTCATACTTATGACCGGGCTCCAGTTTTGGCCATGACGACCTCCTGCAGCCCTTTGTCAGCGAAAATGGAGCTTGGGGAGGGTGCGCACAGCTCACCCAGGCTCCGTTTTTGGCCACGACGGCCTCCTGCAGCCCTCTGCCAGCCCCCATGGCCATGTCTCCCTGGACCCCCAGGTCAAACATAACCCTGATGTGGCCCTCAGTGAAATCAAGTTTGACACCCCTGTTCTAGCTAATAAGGTGAGATTTTAAATATGAAGAAATGATCCCTCCTAAGAAAGGTTGTCTGTCTTTATATGTCACAATCAACAGCCCCCAGCAGCAACTATGAATATGAAAACAAACAGGGGTGGATCATTAGACCATCAATCCACTCTCCAGCAAAAAAACAAAAACAAAAACCAGAAACAGGTTAGTTCATTCACTGTCCACATCCTAGAGGAGCCTCTGCAATTCTGATCACACGAGTCTGTGAATAGGCAGGGGAAGCCTTCAGAGCAAAACATTTTAAGTGAACCAAGCGATAAATTATAGAAAATGTTCTCTCTCTCTCTCTCTCTCTCTCTCTCTCTCCCGCCCCTCCGTCTCTCTCTCTCCCTCCCTCTCTCTCCCTCTCTCTCTCTCTCTCTCTCTCTCTCTCTCTCTCTCTCTCTCTCCCTCCCCCTCTCACACACAC
>QLTV01003646.1:3152333-3167909 GCA_003457575.1 Thermophis baileyi
TCACCACCACCCCAAATACAAGTTGCTTTTCCCTTGGGCTTTGGGGACTGCTAACAACCTTCCTCCAGAGGATCTTGTACAGCGAGAATATCTCACAGCTCTACATAAACTCTCTGGTTGCCAAGCCCCCCCCCCACCCAGCACTGCCCCTCAACCCACAGGAAAACTTGCAAAGGAAAGGGCCCTGGACCCAGTCTGTTTGGAGAAACTTTCAGCGGTAAGACCACCCCACTCCTCGTCCTGACTCTGGATTCTGACTGTTCTCCATATCCAGGTGCCTCGGACCCTCCCCAGATATTTATCTGGGCAGGTCTCATTTCCTCGCTGACCTGCCTACCTCTATTGTCCACCTTAGCAAGACTTTACCTTTTGTTGCCTCCGTGCCATATCGGTGGGCTGCTTGGCATTGAAGGGGTAGGCGATGCACCTCATGACGAAGACGTAAAGCTGCAGCTTCTTCTTCCTCTCTTCTTCCTCCTTCTGCAGCCTTTCCAGCTCTTCCTTCTCCTTCTCGCTCACCACCGAGGGGCTCGGGCTGGAAGGCCGGACGCTGCTCGCGCTCCGGCTGCTGGGCTGCAGCCCGCCGCTACTCCCGCCACCGCCGCCCCCAGAGCTCTCGCTGGTCCGGCTGGGAGAGAGCCGAGCCCCCGAGGCTGCTGGGGCCAGCACTTCCTTGCTGCTCTCCTCTTCCACGATCTCATCGGATTCTTCTTCACTGGACGACGGGTCCAGCATGTTGGCGGCAGACTAGTGCCCGCACTCGGCGGGTGCGAACGAGACGACTGAGGCAGCGGCACAAAAGCCCGGACGGATTGCTCTGGCGCCCTTCCTTCAATGCCTCCCCGGCTCCTCCTGCCTGCTTTCGCAATCGCAGCTAAAGGAGCGAGAGGATCACCAGCCGATCGGGGTGGGTGGGGGGTGGGGGAAAGGAGCCTTCAACGAAGAGCGGCGGAGGCAGCGGACGGCGGAGAACGCACCGCCGCCGTCTTCCCCAAGCTTACGTGGGTTTATGGCTTTAACTCTTGCCTCCCCAGGCGGGCTCCGCTGCTAGGGAGATGAGGAGAGCGAGATCAAAGGCAGCTGCCCGCCAGCTTACTCTTCATCCAGGGAGGCCGGTTCGGTCCCTCCAGCTCTCTCTTTCTCACTCCCTCTCCCTCTCTCTCTCTCTCTCTTTCTGTGGGGATACCGGGAGAACCGAAGGGGCTCTGCCGCGCCTTATCCTTCCCTCTGGCTCTTTTCCTCTTTACAGCAATTCCTTGCAAGGGGAATAAAGCCGCAGCGCTGAGGAGCTCTCCAAGGTGCTGAAAAGCGAGTCACCAACTGCAGCGGCACCGAGAGCGCTCGGTCGGTGCAGCAGCAGCAGCGGCGGCGGCAGCAACAAGCAGAACGGCCCACCCCTGACTGCGCAAGCTCAGTGCTGCCTCCTCCTCCTCCTCCTTTTCCTCCCTCTTCTCCGCGCGCGCGGACGCCGCACATGACTGTTTGCGAAAATGAAGCCCCCACCCTCAAGAGGTATTTGCCCTTACCTCACCTGCTCCGGTCCGTCCCGCCCCGCCCCGCCCCACCTCACCTCACTTCGCCGTGGCGTGGCGCGGTTTTTTTTTTCTTGCCTTGACTCTTCCCCTTCTAGCTTAACCTGGAGCGACTTAGCAAAGAAATCGGAGGAGAAGGCGGATAAAGGATGGGTATCTCAATCGGGAGGCTTTTGGGGAGAGGAGCGGGGAGCAGCGCTTGAAATCCTCCAAAAAAGCGGGGAAGGTAAGGGGACGTCTCTCTCTTTCCCTCGGAACGCTTAATGTAGTTATTAGATTTTTTTTTAAAATCCCGCCTTTATTCTTTTATAAGTAACTCAAGGCAGCGAATATACACAGTACTCCTTCCTTCTCTTCTTTTTCCCCACAACAACCCTGTGAGGTGGGTTCAGCCGAGAGGGGGGGAAGGAAGGAAGGAAGGAAGGAAGGAAGGAAGGAAGGAAGGAAGGAAGGAAGGAAGGAAGGAAGGAAAGAGAGAGAGAGAGAGAGAGAGAGAATATATCTTCTGACTTTCATGCCTTAACAGTCTCCTGCTCTCTAGCCTGTTGCCTTTAATCACTAAATCAAACTGGCCCCTTAAGCTGAATAGTGGGAAATTTGGGATGAATGAAAACTGAAATTTAGGAGGGGACAAACACTAAGGGGGCAGAGAAGGGGGGCGGTCAGGATTACTGACCTACAGCCCATCAAGCAGCTTTTTGAAACAACAATGCACATTAATTTCAAAGAGTTGATCAAAGAGAGAGAAACTCTCTGGCGAGCAGCTTGCCTGTCTTTGCAACCTCCCTCTGATTCTAGCTTTGTTGGTTGAGACCAAAGACTGTAGTTTCTGCAGGGGCTAGACTGGGAAGAATTTCACAGCCTCCCACTGGCGATCAGAGACGTGAAGCCCCCAAGAGGGATGTCTCTGCCACTGTGATAATTAGCAGCCTCCTTCACCCTGCAGCTGCCTAATCGCCTGTAAGAATAAACTCTTACACTTAACTTTTCTCTAGGGCCTAGGCCAAAAAGACCCCCAACAAGCCAGGGGCAGATTTAAACAGAGACTGTCAGTTTTAAATGATAAGGCTTATGAGAACATTTATTATTTATTTATTTGAACATTTATGTATGATTTATTTGTATCCCAGTTTTATTATTTTTACAAATAACTCAAGGTGGCAAACATAGCAATAGCACTTAGACTTATATACCGCTTCACAGCCCTCTCTAAGCGGTTTACAGAGTCAGCATATTGCCCCCAACAATTTGGATCCTCATTTTACCCACCTCGGAAGGATGGAAGGCTGAGTCAACCTTGAGCCGGAGAGACTCAAACTGCCAAACTGCAGGCAGCCGGCAGGCAGCAAAAGTAGCCTGCAGTATTGCATTCTAACCACTGTGCCACCGCAGCTTCAAACAACATATCCAAAGCACCTTCTGCCTCCTATTTTTCCCACAGCAGCAACCCTATGTGATAGGTGGGCTGAGAGAGAGAGTGACTGGCCAAAAGTCCCCATCTGGCTTTCATGGCTGAGATGGGACTAGAACTCACGGTCTCCTGGTTGCTAGCCTGGTGCCTTAACCACTAGACCAACTGGCTCTCATGCACTATCATGCACTGTCTTCTCTCACATACAACCAAGGAGATGTTTGTGATTTCTAAACTTCATGCTCGGAGAGCCATTTCAGATGATACCTGAGATAAATAACAATAGCAATAGCACTTAGACTTATACATCGCTTTATAGTGCTTTACAGCCCTCTCTAAGCGGTTCACAGAGTCAGCATATTGCCCCCAACAATCTGGGTCCTCATTTTACCCACCTCGGAAGGATGGAAGGTTGAGTCAACCTTCAGCTGGTGAGAATCGAGCTCCTGGCAGTGAGCAGCGAGTTAGCCCTGCAATACTGCATTCTAACCACTGCGCCACCACGGCTTCAAAAGTAAAATAAAAATGCTCTAAGTAGAAAAATGATAATTACTTTGCCATAATTACATAATAATAAAATGAAATGGAAGTGACTACCATGACCTCGTGCAATGCTCCCTGATATAAAGAGCTTGAAAAGGCAATCAGTGGGTGAAGCAAAAGTTGTTAGGGAGATATGGTAGAGGTCATTGTTAGGTGATGTCAATCGCCAATGCACTAGAAACAAGCGCAATAGGAAATGCCGAAGTCTTAATATTGTAGTTTTATGAGGTTTTTGAATTGTAGTTTTATTTTCTTTGGAATCCAAGTTACAGAGATGGAATTGTACACTGCTCAGAGGTGACTGGAGCAGCCTATAAGCCCTGTAAAATTAATTAATTAATTAATTAATAAAAAAAAAACAAATAGTGCTGAGATTGCAACCTGATGCCCACTTAATTGGGATTCAACTCCACTGCCTACTATTCAAATTATAAACGAATGTCACATCCCATTGTGCTTTAGGCATATCATGGCAGAGTGTTGAAATTGGTGGTTTAATGATCTATCAATTCTACATGCTTCTCTGCCTATGGTGCCCTTTGTGCTTAATACTAAGTTAATTACCAAAGTATTTAATGACTAAATACTTAATACTAAAATCGCACTGATTTAAATAGGATTTATTTCTGAATGCATCGGTGGAGTAACCACTGTCAAACAGTAGTCTGTGCAATGTAATGCTGTACATGTTTAATTGGCTTTGTGTTTTTAATGTAACTCTTAAAGAATTTTTTCAGGCTCATGAAGAAATCTAACATGCCCAATCTTGGGCTCCTGAGTGTATGACGGAGCTTTTTTCCTGATTGTGTTAATGGCTGTTCTTTTTTTTTTTAAATGATTTTTTAAAATCATTGTAAGCTTCCCAGAGTCATGTACAGGTAGTCCATGGCTTAATAATCATTAGCTTAGTCACCATTCAAATGAAAAAAGTGACTTATGATCGTTTTTCACACTTACGACCATTGTAGCATCCCCATGATCACATGATCAAAATTCAGACACTTGGCAGCTGACTCATATTTATGATGGTTGCAGTGTTCCAAGGTCACATGGTCCCTTTTGCGACCTTCTGACAAGCAAAGTCAATGGGGACGCCAGATGCAATTAACAACTGTGTTACTAACTTAACAACTGCAGTGATTCATTTAACAACTGTGGCAAGAAAGGTCATCAAATGGGGACAACATTCACTTAACTGTCTCGCTTAGAAACAGAAATGTTGGGGGTCAATTTTAGCCATAAACTGAGGTGTACCTGTATTTGAGAGAGATGACTATATAAAATGAATGAATGAATGAGCTAAAAATGATATAGATGCTTTCATGAATAATAGGAAAGTGCTGTGGTTAGACAAATTCAAAACATTTTGTCTGCATCATTTTTGAAGTGTGCACAGCAATAGAAAAAAGCTTTACTGATGTCAGCGGGAGTCATTCCCTAAAATCATCATCATCATCACCTTTTAACAACCCCATAATCCCTTGCGAGGTGGAGTCTGGGTAACTGAATGGAGTTAGCAGAGTGTTTAATGGCCAGATACCCTTCCTGTCACCAATGCAGAGTTTTGTTTGGCAGATATATTCTCATTGTGCCCAGAGAGAGAAATATCTGCCTCTACCTAGGATCGAACTCACAGCCTCCTGAATGTGAGGCGAGAGCTCCACCTCTAGGCCACCGCACCACTCCCTAAAATTCATTCCCTAAAATGCTCATAAGGAATGTAAGCTGAAGGGTTTTACTATTGATGCGAATGAATTTGAGCCTGTGTATACTTAACCCTGGGATGACAAAGAGACCAGAATTCCATGCCGAATATTGTTTCAGGGCTGATTGCCAAAAACATGACTAGGCAAGGACATCCCTAACTGATACCCATTAAAATTTAAAGGTCTTTCTGATCAGGCTCAACATGTAGGATGAAACAGAAAGGAAGATCAGGGCTGCCTGTGGAGAGTTTTATGAATCTCCTGCAGAAAAAAAGGACTCATAAAAATCACGATTCATTTTGCTGCAGGTGGGAATAATAGAATTGAAAGAAGTTACATGAAATATTTGCATATTTTGCCAATTTACACATCATTTGGTAAGTAGAAGTGCTTTGGACAATAAGTTAGATTCTTATCTTCCTTCCTATATATTCCTTAAAGTAATGTTATCATCAGCTTTCCACATGTGAAGTTTAAAGTTGTTGTCTAGAGAGTTATTAATATAACCATCCAGCTGTGAATCGCACTAATTTTTCATTTAGAGAAACTTTAAGCATCGCCCAGTTACCTGTCTGTGGTAGCAACTATTTGAACAGCCAATATTTTAAAATGAATACTAGGCTGGTTTTTTTTTAAATAGCAAAATATATTTGCTGTCTCTGTTTCTCAATAGATATGAATTGTTTTCACAACAATCAATAAAATACCGGTTATGCTGCTATTATAAATTGGGCTTCCACTTCTATAGTTTCACAGGGGATGCTGGCTTGGAATTACCATATGAGAACTGAAACCCAATGTTGACGGTAGTTTCCCAAGTGATACTGACACAAGTATTTTTTTAATACAAATCTTTCTGCATCTTTATCATCATCATCATCATCATCATCATCATCATCATCATCATCATCATCATTTAATGACCCCATAATCCCTTGTGGGGTGGACTCTGGGCAACTGAATGGGGCTTGCAGAGTGTTTAATGGCTGGATGCCCTTCCTGTCACCAATGCGGAGTTTTGTTCAGCAGATATATTCCCAGAGAGAGAAATATCTGCCTCTACCTAGGATCAAATTCACAGCCTCCTGATTGTGGGGCAAGAGCTCCACCTCTAGGACACCGGACCACTCTTTCTGCAGCTTTATAAATCAGAATAAAGGTGGTTTTCTCCATGTTTTGCAGCTTAACAACTGTTGATTCATAAAGCTTTTTTTTTAAAAAAAGTTACCCAAATAAAATGCCACTTTATGACTTCCAAAGTACTTTGTTTTACTGCTTAATGCCACCTGTGGCCTTAATTGCAAATTTTGGTGATACAATATGGTTTGTATCCTAAAGTTCAAACTTTGCTTGTCAATAGTTTATTTTTATTTTTTTTATTTATGTATTTGTCAAGCGTATATATGATTACGAACAAAGTATAAACAGAGTATAAACATGTTTGTGAATATATAAGTACAAGCATGGTTATGAGTACAAGAAATTTTACAAATATATGGGTACATTAGGACAGGGACGGTAGGCACGCTGGTGCGCTTATGCACACCCCTTACATGCATAATACAAAATTGAGCTTGAATTCCAAGCTCAATTTTGTATTTGCAGTGTAAATGACTATACTGCTATTGACTTGACGTTGTTCAGTAGTAGTTCTCATGCATCTGTTGAGCAGCCACTCCAGTGCTCAGTAGACAGCAAGAAATAGTATTTCCAACTACTCACTCAAGCATGCGGCAGATTAGTAGGTGCGTTGTTCTTTGATGTGATGTAGCACTTAACACTGAACAGCAGATCAGGCCTACCTGCTATCCCATTTTATTCTTTACTTTACTTTTCTTATTTTCAGCAAGATTACTTCTTTGCTGGCCTTCTCTAGACCTCTGCTAGACTGCTCAGATGGGTGTCTGCCTTCAACCTAGGTCAGGCTGTAGTACAGATGATTTCCTTAACCTTCTAATATAAACTTGTGGAAGCTAGGGATAGAGAAAATAGAATCTCCTATTGAAATTTATTCCAATTTTGGTCATTTTCATACATGCAAGGAAAAGCCCCCTTTTAGTTCTTTCTCTTACTTGCCACAGAATGTTCTTACTTTGGAATTCTTTTGAATAATTATATCAAAATGGCTGCATTTTGGAAAAGCAATCGCAATTCCTGTTAACTTTATGTGGGTAGCCCTCGACTTGCGACCACAAGTGAGCCCAAATTTTCTGTTGCTAAACGAGTCAGTTAAGAGAGTTTTCCCCCATTTTAACGATGGTTCTTGCCACCGTTGTTAAGTGAATCACTGCAGTTATTAAGTTAGTAACACGGTTGTTAAGTGAATCTGGCTTCCCCATTGACTCCACTTGTCAGAAGGTTGCAAGAGGGGATCACATGACCCTGGGACACTGCAACCGTCATAAATATGAGTCAGTTGCCAAGCATCTCGACCATGAGCCGAGGTGGCGCAGTGGTTAGAGTGCAGCACTGCAGGCTACTTCAGCTGACTGCTAGCTGCAGTTCGGCAGTTCAAATCTCACCGGCTCAAGGTTGACTCAGCCTTCCATCCTTCCGAGGTGGGTAAAATGAGGACCCAGATTGTTGGGGGCAATATGCTGACTCTGTGAACCGCTTAGAGAGGGTTGTAAAAGCACTGTAAAGCGGTATATAAGTCTAAGTGCTATTGCTATTGCTAAGTGCTATCCTGTAACGGTTGTAAGTGTGAAAAATGGTCGTAAGTCATTTTTTTCAGTGCCGTTGTAACTTTGAACGGTCACTGAACAAATGGTTGTAAGTTGAGGACTACCTGTACCCTCTCTGCTATGGTCCATTTCACATGAAGTTGGGAGAGGAAAATCTATAATTTGGGGTTGAACAGATATCCAGCAGCTTGGCCAGTAATGAGGGATATTATAAAATATAAATTAACAAAATCTAGAGGATAACATGGTGACTACCTAAAACAAGACACCTGAAAGATACTGCTATATTTTGCCTTTTTTTTCACCTTCATTTCTGTGGGTGACTTTAACCAGATTTCCACCAACTGAATCTTGAGGCTGGGTTTCAATATCACAACAATTAATTCCCTTTGTTATAAGAAAGTCTCTTCAGGAAAGGGTTGGTTTTTTTCTGATGAAGATGGAAAATTATATTGGAATTTCAGGTTGCTAAAATAGCTTCTGGTCCAGTGTCCTTTGCAGCATTCTTATTTTAGCCAGATAATAAATCAATCGTCTTTCCAAAATTTATATTGTCATAGCCCTGGGGAAGAATTGCAAAATGTTAATAAAACAGGCTGTCTTGAATACTGGCGATAATACCCACAAGTTTGACGGTTGCATAAGCTATTAAAAACAACCTTGGAAATATTTGTAATTGTTTTGTCATTGAACATCTTGCATTAATGAAGCCTTCTGAATGGGAATCCTTGACCCGCTGTGATGATTGCTTTGATCTCTTCAGGACTCTGCAGTGTTGTCATAGTCAGGCTTAGGAAAAGTCCTTGAAAATGCTTTTATGCCGCTAGGAGTTCACATCTAATGTGATTTTTAAAAGCCATTGGAGGCCATTTACGGTGCTATCACCTCCCTGCATTGTCTACATTTAAAGTCCTCATGAAAGGTAGCAGTACGAATAACCAGCATTGGCTGTCATATAACCAATTATCTTTGGTCAGGAGTGAGAAAAAGATTGCTTGAACTCTATTTATAAATATCCTGGTAATTTCCAGTAAATAAACAAGTATTTCTGAAATTTTAACAATAACTAGACATCTCATGAATCATCCTTCTTTCCATTTATAATATAGGCTGACGTGGTTTCCCTTTCCTTCACAATTCTCAGCAGAGCCCTAAGAAGCTGTCTCCTCCTCCTCCTCCTCCTCCTCCTCCTCCTCCTCCTCCTCCTCCTCCACCTCCTCCTCATTCTATTCCTATTCCTATTCCTATTCCTATTCCTATTCCATTCCTCTTCCTCTTCCTCCAACCCGCAGAATTGCCTGCCACTTTGCTGGGCATAGAGGGACCATGAGGAAAATTACATCCCTGCTTTCTATTCTGGTGTATCCCCAAGAACCCTCGTCCTCCAGTGAGAAAGAGAGCTCCCACATCCACTGCTGGCCAGTCCTACTTCACCAAGCAGGCATCGCTCCCTTGTCCTTCTCTCACCACTCATCAAGATATTTCAAGTGTGGCCTTGGTTTCAAAGCAACCAATCTCTGCTAAATTTATTGGGTCTTGCCACCAGCCGATTGGGCAGAGGGGAAAGAGGGAGGGGGAAAGAGGGACTCTCCCATCTTCCATTGCATCACCCAACCTTTGGATTTCTGGGAAGTGTAGTCAGAAATGATGATTGCATAACTGCAGTTGACCATAGCCGCATGGCAGTCCTGAAGTGGCCACAACTTTGCTAAATGTGAATCCCATATGAGTAATGGGTCCCAAATTTGGGACATATACTTTAGCCCATTTGAGATTGTTGCCCTATAATGTACTGTACTGCTCAATTGATGTTTATAAACAGACACACAGGAGGGTTTTAGTATTATATAGTTGGCAACAAAGAGGTTTTTTTCTCCCAAATCTGCAACTCTGAACAACTCTGAACAAAATCTAAATGTTTATGCCTTGAATTTATGAAATGGATTTCTCCCCCTTATTACCAGCACCACTTGTCCTACGTAGTGATCAGACGATACTAGAGTTAAAGAAGGTATTAAGAGATTGATCCCTAGCCAGCTTCTGTTTGATTTAGAGTTTACTCTGTAACTTGCTTTTAATGTGAAAGCACGTGGAATGGCAATATTAATACCTTTCATCACTAAGCAATTACAACATACTCCTGAAATGGCAATAATAGTAGATGAATCTCTAAGGCTAGGGAGCAATACTTCCTGCAGACTTGACCTTCATTAATTTTTATTTTAGAAATTAAGCATTAAGCACAAAGATTTATGGCAAATATTTGACAATTTTTCTTCTTCTAAACCCCTTCTAAACCCCATCATTATTTGATATGAAATCACTTGAATTGGTGCAAGATATAATCTTAAAAAAAACTTCAATAGAAGACAATATAGTATGTAGCTCAAGGTTGAACTATGAAATCCTTGGTGCTCTCTGCGTTTCCTTGCAGATGTTTCTTCAACCGATCAGCTAACATCATCAAGGCTAGTGAGGGTGCATTTATTCTCAGTTTATATACAGCAGCTTGCTCTGACAGTATTGGTGGGGTGTGGTTTTTCTCCTTGGTGGTTCCTCGATTAGGGCATTGTTTTCTGCTTGCTTGTTTATCTGCTATTAATCCCTGCTTATCTGGATATTGGTTGCTGGAGAAAAGATGTATTCTGTTTTGTTGTTTCAATCTTAACTTTTTTATTGTCTCTTTTGAATGGTTTGTGAATGTGGTTTATCTCTATGAGTCTATTCATGGCTGATTTGTCTGAATGCCAAGCTTTTAGAAATTCCCAAGTATTTTTGGATTGAGCTTGGTCTAGGATGCTCAGAGTTTTCCAGTTGAAATTATGGCTGAATCTGTACATGTGTTGTGAGATTAAGGAGTTTTCATCATGTCTTCTGACTGCTCGTAGTTTTCATGGATGCACTCTGCTAATCTCATACCTAGCATAGTGGCTGTTATAGCAATAGCACCTAGACTTATATACCGCTTTACAGTGCTTTTTTACAGCCCTCTCTAAGCGGTTTACAGAGTCAGCATATTGCCTCCAACAATTTGGGTCCTCATTTTACCCACCTTGGAAGGATGGAAGGCTGAGTCAACCTTGAGCCTGGTGAGATTTGAACTGCCGAACTGCAGGCAGCTGGCAGTCAGCAGAAGTAGCCTGCAGTACTGCACTCTAACCACTGTGCCACCGCGGCTCATATAATCCTTATACTGCAACAGCTTGGGCTCCTGGATCTTTTGGTTTACTTAAGATGTTTTGAAGGGCTAGTAGCAATAATAGTTTATTAATTGATTAGTCTTACAGCCATACCAAATAAAATACAAATAAAACGTAGGATCTAAACATAGGAGCCGTGGTGGCGCAGTGGTTAAAATGCAGTACTGCAGGCTACTCCTGCTGACTGCCGGCTGCCAGCAGTTTGGCAGTTCAAATCTCATCAGGCTGAAGGTTGATCCAGCCCTCCATCCTTATGAGGTCAGTAAAATGAGGAGCCAGATTGTTGGGAGCAATAATCTGTCTCTGTAAACTGCTTAGAGAGCGCTGTAAAGCTTGTGAAGTAGATATATAAGTCTAGGTGCTATTGCTATTGCTAATTCGCGGGTAAACTAGATAAAAGAAAATACATATATGGTAAATGCAAAGAATCGGCATGCAGATAAACACATCTTCTTTACATGTTACCTCAATCTGTTTGATATAACAGGTTTTTACTTGAACTGCCTTAACTATAAACTTAGCAGTTCTGCTCATAATGTATACTTTAGAGCCCAGGAGGAAATAGAACACTCTGTGATTCAGATCCCAGAGGGCTGTTCTTTCAAGCAGGGATTTTTAACTATCTAAGCCTAAAAGAGGCATACAACTAACAATCAAACAAAACATGACCAATATTTTCAATAACGAGCACCACATACACACAACCTCTCATGCAGATGACATTTGGTCATATTTAGCCATGGAATCACAACTCAAATCTTGCTGTACAATAGGCCCTTCTTGAGAATTGTGTCAAACTCATTGACAAGTATTTTTCAAATTGGAAATGAGTCTTGTTCTTACCATAAAATTTAAAGGTATAATTGCCTGTTCCTAAAAAAAAAAAAATGTTGGTGTAAAAAATGACCAACTCTTGGTTGTGGATATGATGTAACTGGGCTTATGAAAACCTGGTCCTAACATGGATTTGGAAACACTTTAGCTTTCAGTGTTTGATTGAATAACATTAATTGTTGACATTAATGCTTCAGCCCTGAACATTTCAGAGCAGTATGCACTTCATCTAAGTAAAGAGTTATAGGATTGTAGAGTAAGCAGGCAAGAGGCTAACTGCACTGTGAGATAAATGGCTTGGCCATTCCTGTTAAAATCCTGTCAAAAATCTGAAACAGCACTCAAAGCCTGCGCTTTCCCATAACCCTGACAGCTTCTTTCAGTAATGAGCTAGTGTTGTAAAATGTAAATATATTAAGTGGCCTTATGTTGAGCCAGCCCATTGATTTCTCTTGTGACCAATAGCAGCTAGCGATGTAAAATAAAAGCTTCAGAGAAAGCCATAGAATGCAATCCACTGGAACGGACTCGGGGATCGCATCAATAAGCGTTCATCAAAGCAATCAGTGCGACTCAGCATTTGTCACTGCAGGCTGCAAAATGCACAAAAAGACTGGGGGGGTGGGGGAGGGGAGGGGGGAATTTAAAACAACCCATCTAACACAAAACTAGGTATATTGGGAAGGTGCTAATAATGGTAACAAGTCTGCATTGCCCAGCATTTCCCTCAACATAACAATATGGAATTGAATAATTCATGATAGGACATGCTGACAAGAAGCAGATTTAAACTCCAGAATCCCAAGAGCTGTAGATTCCTAAGATCTCCAGTGGAGGAGTTTTTGTAGCATTGTTAGCTCTGGAGAGAGATATCAAAGGCTAGTTCAGAGATGTTCTATATACACAGCATGAATTTTGTCTGTGAAGTTATTAATCCTCTCTGGCTTGGTTTTATTTTTGTTCAACCAGCATCTTCTCCAAACCTTAAAATATTTAAAATTTTAACATGATGCATGTTAGGATTTATATATGTATGCATTAGGTTTTTAATCCCACCTTTATTACTTTATAAGTAACTCAAGGTGGCGCATGTGCATAATATTCTTATTTTGATTATTTTTTTATTCCTCATATTTTCCCCACAACAACAACCCTGTGAGTTGAGTTGGGTTGGGCTGAGAGAAGTGATAGGCCTAAACCAGTGGTTCTCAACCTTCCTAATTCTGCAACCCTTTAATACAGTTCCTCATGTTGTGGTGACCCCCAACCGCGCAAATCCAAACCGAACTCCATCAAAATTCGCCGCTTTGTAAAAACTCCCGCCTCCACGCCTCTCCAGCCAATCACAGAGCTGGGTCCCCAAGTAGAGTCTAGAGTGAGAGGGAAAGAGTAAAAACAGAGTTGAGGGAAGGAAAAAGGGAGAAACTGAGGGGATCCTTCGCTCTGCTAACATTCCCTGAATAGAAAGCAAGAGGAAACCTCCCTTAGAAGCATCCAAGCCAGGGCCTCCTTGAAGGAAGAGGGTGACTCTCAAGTGCCAGATCTGGCCCCTAACGGTCCTCCCAGAAGACCCTCCACCCAAAAGAGGTCTCCTGGTGTGTATTTGGCAGTTGGCTTCCCTGCCTATCCTAGCCAAAACCCAAAAGAACATTCTCTGGAGGGGAGGGGGCAGGCAGAAAGTTTCCACACCGCCCTCTGCACCCCACAGCAGAAGCACTGGAGGCTTCAAGAGGCAAAGATGGGCTCCAAAAATTTATGCTTGGGGGAGAAAGGACTTAAAATGCTAAGCAGATTCCTCTGGATTCTCAACCCACTTTCTTCAGAAGTGAGAGGATGGGGGCTGTGGCGGAGCTTTCTGGGCAGAATGGGGGGAAGTCGGGAAGCCAGGAGCCCCCAGAGAGACCAAACCACCGGACTGCCAACCGGGTCTCTCCACCAGGTGCCCACCTAGAGGAGAGGGGAGCCCAGCCAGTCGCTTTCTGGGAGACCCTGAAGGAGTCTCTTCAAAGCCCCCCAGTCCACAAAGGCTGGGAGGGGATCTTCCCTCCAGAGAGACCCCCACACACACCTTCCCCAGCTCTCCATTTAGAGGGGGCACCTGATTTCAAGAGGGGCTCCCAGCCACTTTCCAAGAGAATCAACGCCCCCCTTTCGCTTCGGGCCAACCAGTCCGAGCCTCTCCCGCTTCGGCGCTCAGCAATCCCCGCCGGAACAGCCGGGCATGGTGAAGTCCAGCGGCTCCCCCCGGGCTCCCCCGGCCCCGCTCCAGCACTTCCCTCGCTCACTGCCTCTTCGGGGGTCACCGCAGCGGAAATGCGCCCAGCCGCTTCTCCGCCCACTTTGCGCGGCTCCCTGCCTGCCTGCCTCCCGCTGCCTCCAGTCTCCCGTCCACCCGCGCCGCAGCCATGCCTTTCCACGCCGGGAGCCTGGAGCCCTCGCTGGCTCAGCAGCCGCGGGACCTACGCCAGCACCTGCCCGGGTGGGGCCGGCCCCTGAGAGCCCTGAGCCCACCTGGGCCCCGCCGCCTCCTGCCTTCCTCCAAAGCAGCCATCCTTCCTCCGAAGGGGCAGGAAGGGAGCCAAGCCCCTCGCTCACCCCCTCCCGCCCTCCCGGCGACGGCAGAGGAGCCGGATTGATGCTTCGTGCTTCGTGGAAGCCCCTCCCCTTCCTAGTAGAGGAACGAATCTGCAAGGCTGGGCAGATCGCAGCTTACAATTTAGGGCCTAGCGGTGTCTCGGTTCCTAAGACCATCGGAAATATGTGTTTTCTGATGGTCTTAGGCGACCATCGGAAAGGGTCGTTCGACCCCCAAAGGGGTCGCGACCCACAGGTTGAGAACCGCTGGCCTAAAGTCACCCAGTTGGCTTTCATGGCTAAGGCAGGATTAGAACTCACAGTCTCTTGGTTTCTAGGCCAGCGCCTTAACCATTACACCAAACTGGCTCCCATAATATACATAAAGTTCTCAACAGACCAATTTATAATTTTGTTAAACCAAAATTATTTTCAGGTATCTCTCATGTTTGGTGACAGAAATTCAGTCCCAAAAAGCAGCCAGAAAAATAATTTACTGTACTTTATCTATTAAAGAAATGCAGAACTAGGGGAAAAATAGAAAACATTTGATCTGTGCATTTCTACATAATGGTTAGAACTGCCTAAAGATCCAGAAGCTGGAATTTCTCTATTCGTCAGAGAATTTTACTTTACAGACAAAATGAGACAGGCATCTCTTATTTTCACTTGCAACAGCAATTGGCTCATTGGCATTGCTGATAAACCACAACTATCGATCCAAGAAGTTAAGATCAAAGGAATTTAAATTATACTGTGTACATATGATGTATCAGTTGCAGTACATCGACAACCTAAAATGAGTTGAGGGATTTCATCATGGAAGAGAAGTGTTATAAGGATTTGACCATGAAACAGAGACAAATAATATATGCATCTATCATAAATAAAACATAATCTGAATGATTGTAAATTACATGCAAGAAATGGACAAGCAGAGCAACCAATAACAGAATTAGTGGAGAAAAAATTTAAGATGTAGCAGATAGAAATATATCACTAGAAATAATCTGTGAATTGGAAGACATTGTCTGTCTGTCTGTCTGTCTGTCTGTCTGTCTGTCTGTCTGTCTGTCTGTCTGTCTGTCTGTC
>QLTV01003646.1:3168636-3207797 GCA_003457575.1 Thermophis baileyi
TTCCCAGTTTATTTCATTTATAGACTTAACTCTTTTCTCTTAATGTGTTTGTCAATCAATACATTTCCAGTTTATGATTTTTTTCCTTTTTCCTCCCCCCCAGTTCCCTCCCGATCCCCTACTCTCTTTCAAGTGTTACATCACCCTTTTTATACTTCTGCATGGCTTAATAAGTAGGAGAAAATAACTACAGTTCAGTCACATTAAATCCTGACAACACTTTGAACATGTGGATCAACTTTTGGCAGATTTGCAGAATTGAGGGCTGGCCTGACTGTAATAGAACTTTCTTAGCCAATGATTGCTGGTCCAAAGAGTTGCATAAATAATCCCTAACAGGCATAGGTATTTTATAAAATTGTTTCCCGTTTTCAAGGATTTCTGGGAATTTAACTCTTTTGAGGATACATATGACATTTCAAAGAGAATTATAAGTACTTTGCTAACCATAAATCCCTGGATTTTTGTTTTTCCCAGTGAAGCAAAGTCCTGTGCAATCAATGACGTTTCCAAGGCCTGAACAAATGTCCTATTTGGAACCTAAAACTCTGAAGAAGACAACTTATGCTGGGACATAAAAAGAAGAAACAATTTTTTTTCAGCCTCATATATATGGTTGAAAGCTCTAAAATGTTAAATAAATACTCACATTTTCCTGCCTGGATGAATCCATCATTTCCTCTTACCTTCAGTGGGTTTAAATAACAAACTTACGAATGTTATTAGAGAAAACCCATACTCAATTTTTGTCCGTCTCTACTCAAAATTGCCATGCCATGGAGGTATGTCTTTAAGCCAGTGATAATCTCAGCCGATTACAAAGGAGGATCCCTTTTATAAAGAATCTTTTTATGAGAGCTGTTGGTTTGATTTGGATAGAAAACCCCATACTTGCATATTTGCATTAAAATGGTCTCATATTCCTTCTTCATTTTTACATTTAGTTAAGGAGATTCAACTAAATATCTTCTCAAAAGTGGAGAACAAATGAGTTTCTTACAAAACCTTTTTAAAACCGAAACAAAGAAAGATGGTGAGTCATTCAAAGGAAGCATACAGCAAACATTTTTCTCTTTCCCGACTTTGCCTCTCTCTCAATGGCATCACATGATGCCTAATGGAAGAATACTGTACTTTATAGATATCATCTTTTGAACAAGCGGGGCTTGGATGCTTGGCTAACTTCTCTCAGCCTTTTTACTTAATGCATATAATGATTCAGTTATAAACAGAAAACAGGTCTAAAGAGGAGAGTCTGAAACAACCAAGCCTTATAAAAAAAGGCTCAGAAAGGGTCATTTGCTCTCCGCAACAATATTCCTTCATCAACCTGACCAAGGAGGTGAATTACTGAAGTGAATAATCATAACAGTAAGTAATTTGCAAGGAAAGGTTAATATTCCTCCCACTTAAATTTTTAAAATTTAAATAAAGCGGTGGAGCATCCAACTGCATAGCATAACTACAGTTGTAAAGTTCCAGTTTGGATGACCTGCTTGTCTGTAGCAAGCTATGACATATTCCTATCTCACAAGGACAGCCTAGGGCCGTGATGGCGAACCTACGGCACGCGTGCCACAGGTGGCACGCGGAGCCATATCTGAGGGCATGCGAGGCTTTGCCCTATGTCAGCTCCAGCATGCATGTGCGTGCTGGCCAGCTGATTTTCGGCCTTCCGGAGGGCGGGGGAGGCCGTTTTCGCCATCCCCAGGCTTCAGGAAAGCCTCTGGAGCCTGTGGAGGGCGAAAAACGGGCCCAACGGGCCTACCGGAAGTTCGGAAATAAACTTACGGTAGGCCTGTTGAGCCATTTTTTGCCCTCCCCAGGCTTCAGCAAAACCTGGGGAGGGCGAAAAACGGCCCAACGGGCCTACCGGAAGTCCAGAGGCTTCAGTGAGGCCTGCATGCATGCACAGGGGGGCAGCACGGGGGGAGGGTTGTGCGTGCATGCATGGGGGAGGGCATTGCATTATGGGTGTGGGTATGCACGCGCGTGCGCTATTGCGTGCGCGCACCCTTTTGGCACCCGAGCAAATAAAGGTTCGCCATCACTGGCCTAGGGCAAGAGTAAACAAGTTGCAGTCCTCCATCTGTCTATGGAGATTCTCAGTCATCCAGGTCATGGTTGTCCCAAAGGTGCTTTTTCAAGAGGCAACTGGACTTTCTGGTTTTTCTTTAAGGATGTTTCGTTTCTTTAAAAAAAATCTGTGTAAGACCAGTAATACAGAATACAGAATAACAGAGTTGAAAGGGACCTTGGAGGTCGTCTAGTCCAACCCCCTGCTTAGGCAGGAAACCCTACACCACTTCAGACAAATGGTTATCCAATCTCTTCTTAAAAACTTCCAGTGTTGGAGCATTCACAACTTCTGGAGGCAAGCTGTTCCACTGATTAATTGTTCTCACTGTCAGGAAATTTCTCCTTAGTTCTAGGTTGCTTCTCTCCTTGATTAGTTTCCACCCATTGCTTCTTGTCCTGCCCTCAGGTGCTTTGGAGAATAGCTTGACTCCCTCTTCTTTGTGGCAACCCCTGAGATACTGGAACACTGCTAACATGTCACCCCTACAGGGGTGGGTTCTGGATTTTCTTACTGCCAGTTCGCTCAGGGACGCGCCGCGGGGCATGCACACGTTGCATGCCGCGTGCATGTTGTGTGCCGTGTGTGTGTTGTGCACCGTGCGCGCGTATGCACAGTACAAAAAAGCTTCTGCGCATGCACAGAAGCAAAAAACAAGATGGCACCACCTATGGTGCTGCCGAGAGAACCGGCTCGGGGGCGTGGCAGGCCTGGGTCACTGCCGGTTCCAGCGACCCAGGCCGCCACGTTACTAACGGTTCTATAGAACTGGTCCGAACCGGTAGGAACCCACCTCTGCATCAGAGGTGGGTTCCTTCCGGTTCGGACCGGTTCGCCTGAACCGGTAGCGGTCTGCTGGTGCCGTCACGATGACGTCACGGAGCCGGTTCGGTCGGAACCGGTCTGTGGACACCGCCATCTTTTTTTAAAAAATTTTTTGGATTTTTTTTTTAAATTTATTTCCGGGGTTTTTCTTCTTCTGTGCATGCGCAGAAGCCGAGTTTCCGGCACTGCGCATGCGTTGCCATCTTGTTTTTGGCTTTTTTGGGGGGGAATTTTTTTTTGCACTGCGCATGCACATGCGCGACCACGAGGCACAGCCACGCGGCACAGGAAGAAGCAAACCAGCAGTGAGGTAAGTTAGAACCCACCCCTGCTCTGCACCCCTAGTCCTTCTTTTCATCAAACTAGACATATCCAGTTCCTGCAACCGTTCATATGTTTTAGCCTCCAATCGCCTAATCATCTTTGTTGCTCTTTGCACTCTTTCTAGAGTCTAGAGTTTTTTATATCGTGGCGACCAAAACTGGATGCAGTATTCCAAGTGTGGCCTTACCAAGGCATTATAAAGTGGTATTAACACTTCACGTGATCTTGATTCTATCCCTCTGTTTATGCAGCCTAGAACTGTGTTGGCTTTTTTGGCAGCTTCAGCACACTGCTGGCTCATATTTAAATGGTTGTCCACTAGGACTCCAAGATCCCTCTCACAGTTACTAGTTTTGAGCAAGGTATCACATATACTGTACCTGTGCATTTTTTTTCTTGCCTAAATGTAGAACCTTACTTTTTTCACCATTGAATTTCATTTTGTTAGATAGCGCCCAATGTTCAAGTCTGTCAAGATCCCTCTGAAGAAGCTTCTTGGATGAGAAGTGAAATGTCTTCAAAGAAAAACCAGAAAATTCAATTGCTTCTTGAAAAAGCACCTTTGGTCTCCATCTGTGGCTGAGTTCAACTCTCAGCAGTCCTCACCACTGGTTCTACAGGCAGAATCTGCTAGAAATTATATCTCAGCACTATCTGGAGAACAATAGACTCTGATATAAGGATTGTGATACCTTCAGACCAAGGTGTTGGTAACAGGAATGTTGGGCAGGAGGCAAGTAATGATCTATTCAGTTCTCTAGATCAGTGTTTTAACACCTTAAAAACTTTTAAGATGTATAGACTTCAACTCCCAGAATTCCCTGGTCTACACAACGTAAAGTTATCAAGGTTGAGAAACACTGATCAAGATCAATTGCTTAACAATTTAAAAAAAATGAGGATTTTTCTCCTGCCCCAATTTATATTATTCTATTAAACTAAAGGAATGGTGTGAAAGGATCACACCTTTTATTTATTTTCGCTCTTCAGTACAAGTTTTTGGTTGTAGAATTATTTGGTTTTAAGATATCAAGGGAGATTAGGCTCTGTTTGGTGAATCTTGGGGTTTCAATAAAAAATAAAACAGCACAAACTTTGCAAACTTGAAAACTGTTCTTCAAAACCACCAATTAACCTGATCATACACACCACACACTAAAATCATAATTCAAGGATTCAGGGGTTCCCATTTTTTAAAAGTTGAATAACTGGTGACTGGAGACAGGTTCTAGGTATTGTTATAGTTGAAAAGTGGGGCATTTACAAAATTACTTTTTCCAGTGAAGCTCCACTTGTGCCCACTCTCCTAACTTTTTCATTATCCAAATTTTTTTCTATTTTCTTACTCTAGGTGTTTAGCTATTATTTGACCTTGTTAATGTTATTACCTATCCTTACTCTTCAACATCATCATCAACCAATACAGATTTTGGGGCAGGGGTGTCCAACCTAGGCAACTTTAAGACTTGTAGACTTCATCTCCCAGAATTCCCCAGCCAATGGTTGGTTGGGGAATTCTGGGAGTTGAAGTCCACAGGTTTGAAAGTTGCTGCTTTAGGGGTAATCCAGGAAAAAAATGGCTGCCAAAATGGATATTAGTACAAATGATGAAATGAAAGATTTGCTCTTTTTCGAAGATGAACTAAATCTTTTCATTAAAAATAACAGCTGTATCTTTAAACAATTCCCATTCAGTGCGGTTGAAGGTGGGAAGGTTTTGATGACATTCCCATAGGTGGGAATACACATTCTCAAGTGCATGTGTCCTATACCACTATTTCTCACGCAGGCTACAACTTCTCTATGCTTCTAGACTCAAGTTCTATCCAGGGCAGATATCATGTAGGAGCTCCTGATTTGGAGACTTTTTTCAAAGCAGGATGCTCAAGGGACCCCATCACCTCAGAGCAATCCAGTTAGCTTTAAAAGTACCATCAAAATTTTAAATTGTTTTAATGTTTAATGTTTTTAATGTTTTATTATTGATTAGGATGTTTTTAATGTGTTTATGATGTTTTTAATGTGTTAATGTTTTTTGTTTGTTGTTAAGCCGCCCAGAGTCCTTTGGGAGTTGGGCGGCATACAAATATAATAAATATATATAAATATATAAATATATATCAAAAGAAATTCTCGGAACCCTCTGAGAATAAAGGAGAAAACCCAAAATTTCTTTTGTGAGAGAAGATGGGAAAAACTCTTAAAACACTTCAACAGGGTTCAAAAGACTTCTGGATTACCCAATATTTTAGTGGTACCAGGCATCATTAAGATACAGGTTCATTTGAGATCTTGCAGGTCGAGCCTATATTACCTTACCCTGGAAAACTTCCTGTACTGATTCAGAAGGATTTAAGAGCAGCTGTGAAGTTGAAAAGAGGAGCAGTTAAGAGAATTAATCATTGGGTACAAAGTGGTTTGAGCTGGCTTTTGTTTGGTGTGCAAATAAGGGCCGGTTGGCGGCATTGTGAAATCTTGCCTCTCAAGGGCTGCTGATAATGGTACTAATTTATAGTAAGGCCATCATAATCCTGTTGATTCAGGATCGGTTTCTGCCATGTGCATGCTTCACTAAAGGATGGCAGACAATGGTGGCTAGGATTGATGATAAAGATAGCTCAAAGAGGCTGAGCCTCCCCCTTCATTCATTTTCTATCCACAATGTCACCTTTTTTGGACTGATGATGCTTTTGGAAGAAATATCCATCTGGTTCCGTTCCAAGCCGGGAGAAAGACACTGGAAACATGGAGGCTGATTGGAAAGATGGTTTAATGATGAAGCAGAACCATCAAGCACATGGTTCTCTGGTGCAACTGACCACATGGAGTTGAGAGAGAGAGAGAGAGAGTATTTATACCCTCTCTTGGGGCTTTGCACTTGAACTTCCTTTTTTAAAAAAATATTTTTATTGAACGTTTTTTGTTAAAAAAGATTTTTACAATCTGCTTATCAGACAATTATCCCACATTCATTTACATCCTTTTCTTATTCATTTGTCCCTCTTTTCAGCTTATAATAAACATATAATATTTACTATAATATATAAATATTAACACGTTGATTCATCCTTAACATCTTACTAGTGTGTCTGTTGTACAGTAATAATGTTTTAATACAAGGATTGCGTTTTTTGTCACTTTTCAGCACCTTTTCTTACTACATTCTTACTTTTATACCTTCTTAAATTTCATCATAGCAATAGCAATAGCACTTAGATTTATGTACCGCTTCATAGTGCTTTACAGCACTCTCTAAGCGGTTTACAAAGTCAGCCTTGAACTTCCTTTTTTAAAAAAATATTTTTATTGAACGTTTTTTGTTAAAAAAGATTTTTACAATCTGCTTATCAGACAATTATCCCACATTCATTTACATCCTTTTCTTATTCATTTGTCCCTCTTTTCAGCTTATAATAAACATATAATATTTACTATAATATATAAATATTAACACGTTGATTCATCCTTAACATCTTACTAGTGTGTCTGTTGTACAGTAATAATGTTTTAATACAAGGATTGCGTTTTTTGTCACTTTTCAGCACCTTTTCTTACTACATTCTTACTTTTATACCTTCTTAAATTTCATTTCTAACCTCCTTTACTTCTATTACTTAACCATTTATACCTTTCTAACCTTTACTTCTATTATTTAACCATTTATACCAATCATCCCATGTTTTATAGTATTCTGATTCCTCTTCATCATTTATTGCTTTAGTAAGCCTATCCATCTCTGCACATTCTAAAATTGTATTAATCACACAATCTTCTGTTGGTATGTTGTTATTCTTCCACATCTGAGCGAATGATATCCTTGCTGCTAATATGTAAAATTAAGTGTTGCGTTTTCTTGTCTTGATTTCCTGTGAATATCCCTAATAAAAATAGTTCCAGTTTCATTTCTATGTGTTGTTTTGTTATTTCTTCTATCCATTTCCTTATCCTCTGCCAATACTGTTTTGCTTTGGGACAGGACCACCACATGTGGTTGCACTTGAACTTCCTGTCCCTGTGCAAGAACATGTATTCTATTGGCCGCTGTAGGGGTCACAGCTAACTTTGTAGGCTGTCTGAGTCCCAGGCTTGGTTGAAGCTTGCTGGGTGATGCAATGTCCCCAGTGATTGTGCCATGTGGTGAGCTCTGCTGCTAGATGGGTTAATCCTATTATGTCCTGGAGGGTCATGTCTTAATCCCATCACCCTGGAGCTGGAGGTCTTTTGTCTTGTAGATAGGCTGGCCCATTCCTTCTTAATGGGCATCAAATATCTGCTGGGGGCAGGGAGCTGCTTTCTGTCTTTAAAACACACTTCTTCTTTTATCATCCAGGGAAATATAATATTCTGCCTTTTTAATATTTCTCAAAATATTTCATTCTTCTAGGACAGGGGTCCCCAACCTTTTGGACCTCAGGGACCACCAAGATCATAGTTTTAAATCCCGCAGACCACCAAATTCATAATTTTAAATCCCACGGACCCTAATTCATAATTTTAAGTCCCGCAGACCACTAATATGAATTTTTTAAAAAAGATAAATACGGCGTGGGAAACTTCGGCCGGGCTCCTCGAGAGATGAGAGTTTGCAGGGGGCCGATCTAGCAGGCGCTTTCTCTCGGGCCTCCCACCCAGAGGCCTCACAGAAGGAGAGATGTAGGCCCAAAAGGCGGCTGAACCTTCCCTCCCCCAGGCAGCCGTTTGGCTGAGCACAGTGAGTTCTTGGTCTTACCTTCCTGTTCCAGCTCGTGTGCCTTGCACCACTATACTGAAGGTGAGGTTTGTGCTCGGCCTTAAGAGTGGGGGCTGGCATGTGGGCAGGGTGATGTTGTGTCACGGTGCAGCCTTGTGTTCCTGCGCGCGGGCTGGATTAATTGCTCTCGGCCATATCCAGCCTAGGGACCAAGATTTCTCCACGGACCACCAAAATTTTCTCACGGACCACCAGTGGTCCACGGACCACAGGTTGGTGACCTGTGTTCTAGGAGACGGGTGGGTGCTAACTTTCTACAGTGCCAACAGGATCTGTTGGCTAGTTTTGCAAGCTAGAAGACTGCATCCAATCTGAGCACCTGGCTTAAATAAGCACTCACCCATGTTTTAAGAACACTTCTAAAAGAAACCAATAAAAGTAGAAAACAAAAGCTCCCCCATCACCCCAGTCTATTGACTCTAATAAACAGCATTTACTGGAATTGTCCTGCACATGGCAAAGCAGATTTGAATCGATTTTTATTTAATTTATTCATTGAATGTTTATATCACTGCAAAATATCAAGGCATCATCAGAAAGTAAGGAGATTTGTGCAGTTGTGGAGGGTGAAGGAATGCCTAATAGACCATGGGAACAGCCAGAAAATTCAGGGAAGAAACAGGGCTGGTTCAAAAGAGATTCTTGAGTCTGGATAAGAGAGGAAGAGTGAGAAAGAGACTCCGAGTAACTCTGCATTCATTACATTAATGAAGTTTATGTATTGTTGGAGCATTGCAGGTAGTCCTTGATTTATGATCACTATTGGGACTGGAACTTCCATTGCTAAGTGGGGCAGTTGTTAAGCAAGTTGCATCTGATCTTACCACCTTTTTGCTATAGTTGTTAAGCGAATCGCCACGATGGTTAAATGAATTGTGTCGCTGTTAAGCAAATCTGGCTTCCCCCTTTGCTTGTCAGATGCCAGCTGAGTCTCTGGGATGATCTGCCCCCAATCTGGCCCTTTAGATCTTCCATCAGTGTATTCATCACCACGGTAATCGAGTGAATCCATCCTGCTATTAGTCACCCCTTTCTTCTTTTTCTTTCTCCTTTCCCAGCATTATGGATTTCTCAAGCAGGGTTTTTCATAATATGTAGACATAATATTGTAGGGTCCTTGGTGCTCTCTGAGCTTGGATGTTTTCTTGAAGATGTTTCATTACCCAACTAGGTAACATCATCCATTGAATAGTACCCTAGTTGGGTAATGGAATGTCTCTGCAAGCTCAGAGAGCACTATGGACCATGCAGTTCAACCCCGAGCTGCAAATATTTTCTTCTATTAAGACACAATACTGTTAAGATAACTTTCTTGTCTCCTCAGAACTTTTTTCTTCTTCGTATTACCTTCTGTTGTTCTGTGGAGTCATTTCATGTAAGTATAGATCAGGGGTGTCAAACTCAAGGCCTGGGGGCCAGATTCGGCCCACGGGGTGCTTAGATCTGGCCCGTGGGGCTGCCCTGGAAACAGTGAAGGACCGGCCCGTGGTGCTTCTGCCAGTGAAAACGGAGCTCGGGAGAGACGCGGGTGGCCCTCACGAGCTCCAGTTTTGCTGGCAGAGGATTGCAGGAGGCCGTTGCAGCCGAAAATGGAGCTCGGGAGCCCATTTTTGCTGGCAGGATGCTCGGGCCACCACAGGCACCCCCAACACGAGTGACATTGAGCTGGCCATGCCAACCCTGGCCTCACCCACCCCGGCCCCCTGATGTCAAACACAACCCTGATGCGGCCCTCAATGAAATCGAGTTTGACACCGCTGGTATAGATGTATATCAAATCTGTATCAAGTGGCAATGATCTTTACATTTCAGAACTATAATGAATGGACCTGTTGGATATACAGTACCAGCCTCATCCTCTAACACAGTGGTTCTTAACCTGGGTGATATCGCCCCCCAGGGGGCGATTTCATTTTTCAGGGAGGCGATGGAATGAAAAGGGGCAATGCAGGGGCGAAGGAACGAAAAGGGGGCGATATGGGGGCGATGGAGCAAGTTTATGAAACTAGGTTTATCGACATCCACATGTGTTTTTCTAGTGTTCCAGTGCAGTTGAAAATTTAATTTGCAGGTAGTGCCTTTCATTTCGAAGGCCTCTCAACATGGCCGAGAAGAGGAAGTGTCGCCAATATTCGACGGAATACCTAAAATTGGGGTTCATTCCATCTCCTTCCAACGTACAGCTTCCGTTTTGTCTTCTTTGTGAGAAAACATTTTCAAATGAAGTGATGAAGCCTTCCCGACTGAAAGACCATTTGGTAAGAATTCATTCAGATAAAGCCGAAAAACCGGCATCGTTTTTCCAATCCTTAAAGACCAAGTTTGAGGGTCGCAGCACTGTTGGGAAGTTATTTGGAAAGTCGTCACTCAATGCTGACAAGGGGCTCATTTGTTCCTATGAAGTATCTTTGTTGATAAGAAAATGTGGCAAACCTCACACTATCGGAGAAACGCTGATTTTACCAGCAGTGAAACAGATTGTTGCCACCATGTTGGGGCCCAGCGCAAGCACTATCACGCAATCAATTCCTTTGAGCAATGACACAGTAATAAAAAGATTTGATGAAATGGCTGCTGATGTGGAAGGAAGGCTTATTGACACCTTGAAAAATACAGAATTTGTGATGCAGATTGACGAGTCAACGATTCGTGAAAAGGAAGCCTTTTTATTGGCTTATGTCCATTTCATCAACAGAAATGAAGAGATCAGGGAAGAACTGTTATTTGTTCGAAATTTAGCCACCGACACAAAAGGTTCTTCGATATTTAAAAAGGTTGAAGAGTTTTTTAATGAGAAAAACATCCCTTTGACAAACGTCATGGCATGTGCAACCGACGGAGCTGCATCCATGGTTGGACGATATCGCGGATTTCAAGCTCATCTAAAATCGGTTGTACCTGGAGTTATGACTGTCCATTGCATCGTTCATAGACAGCACCTTGTCTCAAAAAATTTAAGTGGCCATTTGCACGAGTCTCTATGTTACATCATTAATGCTGTGAATAAAATTAAGTCGAATGCCTTGAACAACCGACTTTTTCACAAGCTTTGTGAAGAAAATGACGAGGAGTTTGAACGTCTCCTTTTGCACACCGAAGTAAGGTGGCTTTCAAAAGGAAAGTGTTTGCGGCGATTCCACGAACTTTTTGACACAGTTGTCGAATTTCTTGAATCCATTGACCCAAGTCTAAGCAGTTCTCTTAAACTTCGACGTCTGGATGTAGCTTATCTCGCTGATGTTTTTGACAAGCTGAATGAAGTGAACGTAAAGCTGCAAGGAGATAAAATCAATTTTCTTAAGGCCAAGGGAGTAATCTGCTCATTTATTTCCAAATTGGACCTCCTTGCAAGCAATATGAATCGCCAGGAGCTGTATCAGTTCCCAAGCCTTGTTAATGAATGTGAACTCCAAGCAGAAGATTTGGACGTTTTTTTGCTGCCACTTGAAACAATTAAAAGAAGATATGGAAACCAGATTCTATGATCTGATAAATCTGGAAGTGACCACTTGGGTGCTAAATCCTTTCACAGCAGACTTTGCACAACTTCATCCCAAACTGCAAGAGCCACTGACAGATCTGAAATACGACTGTGAAGCCCAGTCACATTTTCAGAGTTACGGCTACGAAATTTTTTGGGTGAAAATGAGGGACACATACCCAATATTTTGGGAGGAAGTTAAGTTGCTTCTTTTAGCCTTTCCTTCCACTTACTTAGTGGAGAGGGGCTTCAGCGCCGTCCAACAGATCCTTTCTAAGTCAAGGAACATGTTGAAGATCTCTGAGCGCAGAGATTTAAGAATGCGATTAACAAAAATGGTTCCAGACATCAAGAAATTGGCATCAGCTCACCAAGCACAAGGCAGCCATTGATGTTCTTTTTTTCTGTTTTCTTTTTTGCTTTTTGTGTACATACATTTTTTTCGTTAATAATTGTCTGAGCTTTTATCGTTGTATTTGCTTGCATTGGATTTCACGTTCCAGTTTGAGTTTTCGGCTTTGTTTTCGAATTTTTGTTGTGCTCTGTAAAACATTTTGTGTGTCTCTTTGTATTGTACTTTTTTAGCGTGCACTCCAGTTCGATATTATATTTTGGTTTCTCAGTTTTATGTTTTCAATTTTTTTGTTGTGCTCTTCGTGTAAACTTTTTGTGTAGATATATATTTTTCTTCACTTTTAGGATATTAAATTTGTCGCTATGATTTTTGTTGCTTAAATTCTGTAAAAATTTTCTTTGTGTCTTTTTAAGCCCTTTTACAGTGTGCGTGAATATATACTTTCCTTGAATCTTAATTTAGTTTCAGAGTTTTCGTCTTGAAATTCTTAGTACCTATGTTGTGATTGAGAGGTTATGTTGGGGGAGTGGGGCGATGACAACTTCCTCATTGGCTCAAGGGGGCGATTCGTTCAAAAAGGTTAAGAACCACTGCTCTAACAGATCTTATGGATGGACAAATATACAATACTGGCTATACAATACTGTACATTGAGATGTTTTCCTGCTCAATTCAAATCACGGAATTGCAAGAGAAGCTGCCATCTGGACAAGTTCATAACTCAGAAAAAGCCAAGTTTCTTTTGATAGAATTCTCTCTGGACATGGTACGTACAAGCTGAACACTCCATACAGCTCATTACTGAATAGCTAATTCTCAGCAGGTGTGATAACCTCCAGAGTGTGTCTTCACTAGATTATAGCTGACAGGCTATGGCATGACAAAGCAGATGCTCCAACAGAGAATATCAATCTAAATTAGAAAAAAAAAAGTTTAAAAAGTTCTCCACTTTAGTAGTCTTTTCATACTTTGTATCAGAATCCAATCTCCCCATTCCCCCCTGTAGTGCCTTCTCAAAAAGTTTCTGTTTTTAGCAGACAAATAGAGTGAGGAAGCTGAGCGGGCATCCTTTAGAAAAGCATTCTTAAAACTGCATTCAATAGTGAAAAAGATTTGTTATTGGACTTGCTCTACTCTTCATTCGCTATGAAGTATTGCTTAAAAATGAATTCAACATTTGAATGATGATGAAGTGAATATTTCAATCTCTGCAGTTTTTAGAGGATCTTATAAGTCGGGCAATAGAGAGGGAACCAATGCCTTATCAATCAAATGTATATATGTAATGACATCATGCTGCGATCTACGGACGTGCGAAGCAACAATCCGAATTCAAGGTTTTCATTTTGATTCAAAATGATTCAGATGGATTTTTTGTATGCAAGGAGCTACATCTTCTTCTTCTTGTTGTGCCATATCCATCATCGGCTGTTGGTGATCGTGTTGGGTGATTCTATTTTTATCAACCAGTGCACGAAAAAGTGCTGTTGAGTTTTATCCAAACCAGTCCCTTAGATTTTGAAGCCATGATGTTCTTCTTCTGCCTGAACCTTGTTTGCCTTCAATCTTTCCTTGGAGGATTAAGTGAAGTATGCCGTTTTTCTGGGTGTCGCATCACATGTCCAAAATATTCTAACATTCACTTTTTTTATGGTTTTGATGATTTCCCTTGGCTTTCCCAGGCAGCGTATCACCTCCTCATTTCTGATTTTGTCAACCCAACGTATACGTAACAAAATCCTCAAATTGGTTAAAGGATTCAAACTGCAAATTCAGATCAACTTGACTCCTGAAATTGAATTGCAAATTTCAATTGCATCAATTCCAGAGGATGAATGGCAAGTTAAATAGGTTCTTGGATGGTTGGTACCACCGCTAATTTGCTCCATCTAGCTTTCCCTGGCAATTGTTCTGCGGGAGTGTTTCAAATAAATTGGTGTTTTTGGAATTTTCTATCCTAGATTGGGGTTATTTGTGCACTGCCCTGATTATTACAGGGGAAGTTTAGGGAAACATTTGATCAATAGGTAAAAAGGCTTGAGAGGCTTCTGTGACCTATACTTTATTCATGAACTATTTCAGAAACATTACAGATTTTGAGAATGTTGTTAAGAAGCTGTAAAGAAGCCTAAGAAGGAGAAATGCAATGATTAAAAAAAGGAGATGGGAACTCTTACTCCTATTCATTCCATTTGCCAAAATGGCCCAGGGAAAACAACATCTGTGTTGGCATATCCAATTCTTGGATATTTTTCAATAAAATTAACATTGGTCATTAATGTCTGTGGAGATTCTCAGTCATCCATCTGAAGAAGCTTCTTGGATGAGAAGCAAACTGTCTTCAAGGAAAAACAAAGTCCGGTTGCCTTTTGAAAAAGCACCTTTGGGACATTGGTCATTAATGTTGTCATTAAACTTCAGAAGCCAATGGGTTTCCCAAATAATATTAAATAGATGGCCTAATCAGCAAATTCTGGATTTCTCATCTTCTTAACATGTTATTTTTCAAGGTCTTTTCTTAATCTTGTATTTGAGAATAAGCAGAATGTATTAGTTCTCAGTTTAAGACTCTTGGACCTGTAGACACTCCAATTTCAGGTGCCAATTAAATTCTGGCAATGCTTGTAGAATAGACAGGTTAATGAGGAGTTGAACCTCTAGCATTCCCTCTTCTTTCAAGGCAATATAAAACCCATAATGGGGTAGTTTGCAAATGTCCTCACATGAAATCCTATGAAGAGGAAAAGGTACAGGATAACAGTAACTGATAATTAGTTTTCATTGTTATGACAAGTGGCCGAAGCCATCTTGGAGCTTCAGTGCTGCCACACTGGAGCAAGAGATAGGGAGGGATTGTTGATCCTCAGCTGTCTGAAGATTGTCCCACATATTATCAAATTGATGTCCACTTATAGTCATTCAATCACTTACACCCTCTTTCTATCTCCCTTGCATCCAACTTAATCCAACAACTAGATAGGGGCACCTGAAGTTTCTTGGCCCATAGCCACATCTATCTCCAAGGCTACAACACAGTCCTTTCAACAGTTCCAAGAAGGCTCCACACCCATTTGCACAACCCAGGTGACCTTGATGACACATATAAACCCTCTGGTGACCTTAATGACCTGCTAAAAGAATGCAAATAACCAGCTGTCTGCAAGGAGTATAAATCCTTCCATTCCCCACCATCCAGTCAGAGCTGAAGAAGCTTCTTGGATGAGAAGTGAAACGTCTTCAAAGAAAAACAAGGAAGTCCAGTTGCCTCTTGAAAAAAAGCACCTTTGGGACAATCATGACCTGGATGACTGAGAATCTCCATAGATATTATTTCTGTCCTTCAAATTAATCTGCCTCATTTCCTGAACATTGTTTTCTTACAGCAGTTGCTTGGTCTAGCTGTTTGACTATTTTTCTAGAGATTACAGCATTTTTAAACTTACAAGCTTTCTCTAGAGTCTTGCCCTTGCTGTCTTCATACCCTTAGTTCATGCATGGGTCATCATGTCTCCCCTAGAGAACTTTTAACTGTCTTCTGGTACTTGAGGGACAGTCACAGAGGTGAGGGGGTTGACTTATTCTCCAAAGCACCAGAAGGCAGGAAAGAAGTAATGAATGGAAGCTTGTTAAAGAGAGTTCCAACCTAGAAATAAGGAGAAATGTTCTGATAGTTGAGAACAATTAGTCAACTTGACAGCTTGTCTCCCTGAATTGTGGGTGCTCTATCACTGGAGGTTTTCAAAAGTAGACTGGACAACCATTTGACTAGAATGGTATAAGGCAGTGATGGTGAACCTTTTTTGGCTTGCGTGCCAAAAGGGTGTGCATGTGCATGCTAGCGTGCACTAGCCCACACTATCCCACACCCATGCCCTCCCCCCACACATGCACACAACCCCCATGCTGCCCCCCCTGCGCATGCACACAGGCCTCACAACGGACTCCTGAAACCTGGGGATGGCGAAAAATGGCCAAATGGGCCAACCGGAAGTTCAGAAACGAACTTCCAGTTGGCCCATTTGGCCGTTTTTCGCCATCCCCGGGCTTCAGGAGGCTTCCCTGAAGTCTGGGGAGAGCGAAAATGGCCGAAAAGAAGGCCGAAAATCAGCTGGCCAATGTCCGCATGCGTGCTGGAGCTGACATAGGACAACACCTCGCGTGCCCTCTGATATGGCTCCGCGTGCCACCTGTGGCACGCATGCCAAGGTTCACCATCACGGGTATAAGGTCTCCTGCCTTGAGCAGGAGGTTGGACTAGAAGATTTCTGAGGTCCCTTCCAGCCCTTTGATTCTATGTTCTATGTTCTAAAGATGATAGATGTTGATCTAAAATGGTTTTCAACAATGGGCTACCTCCATTTCCATTATTAGCTGATCTCTCCAATTCTATGCAAGGAATTCAGTAAAAATGTTTAAGTTTACTGGTGTGTTTGCATTTTCTAAAGAACTCTCATCAGAGGTGGGTTCCTACCAGTTCGCACCGGCTCTATAGAACCATTAGTAACGTGGTGGCCTGGGTCACTGGAACCGGCAGTGACCCAGGCCTGCCACGCCCCCGAGCCGGTTCTCTCGGCGGCTTCTGCATGCGCAGAAGCTTTTTTAAAGTAATGTGCATGCACGCCCGTGCGGCGCGTCCCTGAGCAAACCGGCAGTACCTGAATCTGGAACCCACCCCTCACTCTCATGATAATATATCAAGAGATGATCATCCAGAGAAAATAAATATTTGAACAAACATGTAAAACCATCCTCCTTTTTTGTTTCCTTTGCTGCTAGAATGGAAAAAAAATGTGCAATAAAGAAAATCCTTAAAATAATTGCCAGTGAAATAATTTTCTGGAAATCTAATAAAACTTGTCAGTAACATTATTCCAGATTATTTTTTTCCTGTCATTTCCATTTAAGCTATTAAGTGGCATTTAAATTTCTTTCAGACTCAATATTTGCAAACAAGTAAGCATCCATGGAAGAGTTGAACTGAACTGAACTGAAAATCATTTAGTTGAACAAAGGAGCAATGCCAAGGATACTGATGGGACTACTGTGGAATAAATAGTGCGCAGATTTCTGGTTTTAGATGCTTCTAAAGGAATACCATGTGTCTGCTCTGTAGATATCCTGATGTTCACTGAATAATTGAAAGGAGCTGCACTAGAATTTGCACTTGGATAGCAACTCACATGAATTCCCCAATTAGATACTTCTGGGATGCCAACTGAACAGTTGGTTTGGAAAGACCACAGGATGCCCTTTAACTAGTTTACTGTCAATTAAATTTATTTGTGATACAACTTATACTTTCTTAGCTGGAACCAAACTCTATCCCAGTCAATTGGACACACTGTATGTAGGTTAGTTTCTCAAATCTTCAAGGTGCAACAAGTTTTTTTTTCCTTTTCCTAGGTTGTTATGGGTTTCAGTCTGGATTTAGAAATCAGATGGCATAGTCAATAATCCAAAATAACTTTATGAAGTAAAATGGATGTTCTTGTCTGACAGTACAAGAAGGTCCATTTTACAAGATCAACTTTTATTATTTGTTAATTCATTTGTTCAGTTTACATCCTTACCTGGTTTTTTCCCCAGGACCTCCAAGCAAGGCACTGTTTTTCCTCTCCACCTCCCCTCTTTTGTCCAAAGTCAGTATTGTATGAAGTAGATTAGACCGACAGATGAGAACTCACTCAAAGTCACCCAGTGGGCTGTTATAGGTCTGTTGGAAAGTCACCCAGTGGGCTGTTATAGGTCTGTTGGAATTTTGAATGGATACTAAGCAACCAGTCAAAGCTCAAGGACTAGTTACAGTATACAGATTTGTGTGAGAGTCTTTCATCATTCTATTTCATGCATTGGCATCAGAATCTGGGCTTCTTGGCAACTTTTTGAATCAATCTAATCTCAGGTCAGATATGTCAGATGACAAACCCACCAGCAGTCCTGGAGAACATCTCTTGGATATTTCTGTGGATACTCTGAGGTTTCATCAAAACACTAGTTGGCATTTTTCAAAGCTATGCTTGGTTGGCATTTCCCCCCTACTTTTTGCTTAATTTGGTTTGGTTCTATGAATACAATCCATACATAGAAGACTGCAAGATTTAGTGGTTGGGCATCAGTTTGAATCTAATTACTAGTTTGTTGAACGATGGCTTCTCTGACTGTTCTGCATCCCGTTGCCACAATAAATAGCAAACAATTTCACAAAAGCAAAAGAGATGGGAGTCTAGCGGGCAAGCCAAATTCCCACATTATACCATTTAACCTCAACAGCACTTTAATAGTAAATAATCAAGCATTGGCCTCATGTGAACCTTATTGAAAAGAATGTAAAAAAAAAAGGAATTTTTCTATTACTCTTTCCTTTTTGTACCCCTTTTCTCATTTATTACTTTTGTTTAGTTTCTTTACTTTTTAAAAAAGTTTGGGTTGCTTTTATTCTCTTAAAATTCTTTAATAAAAACTATATTTATATTAAAAATGTGACATTGATGTTGTTTTTACAGAAGTATGTAATTCTCTTTAACATCAGAATTTGTTCCTGAAGATGGAAAATAACCAATTTTTAAAAGAAAGTAAGGGGTGATAGAAAACAGTATAAGCTAATTAACTTAATATCTGTTCCAGGGATAATGACTGAAAGTATTATTGTGAAAGAATGCAGGCCTGGCCTTCAGAATGGGAAAGAATGGGCAAAACTGTTCAGGGAAGAGATTCAGAAGAGATTCTTCAGTCCTGAGAAAGAGAAAATTTCAAGAAAGAAGCTCAGCATTACTCTGCCTTGATTGTACCAAAGATGGAGTAGAGAGAAATTCTGCCAGGCTATCAAGAATCTATCCTTATTCTACCCTACAACAGTGATTCCTGGAATCACTGCTGTGCCGGTTTCTTGGCCTTGCCTAGCTGTCAGAAAACAAGTTTAAAAAAGAAAAGAAAAGAATGATAGAAAAGAAAATAAGCAATCACAAGAAGAATATTGGAATTCAAAATCACCCATTGAAGGTAGTAAATGCAGAGAGATTCAGCACTGATAGAAGAAAATGCTTTTTCCACAGAGTTGTCCGATTTCATAAAAAGTCATTTGACCTTTCTTTCTTTCCTAACCTGAATTTTACACAAAGTTCTTCCTGGTTCGAGAATCATTGGTTCCTTATCAATGTAAATATTTTATTCTTACTATTTTATTCCATCTCCTCCTCCTCCTTTGGACTTGGAGGGTAGAATTGTGGAAGACTGGAAGGCATTGCATCACTCCTTCTCCATCCTGGGTGGAACCAGCATTCAGGATGGGTTGTCCTCGTCCAATCAGATAGAGGACCGAGTCTGTCTCTCTCTCTTTTTTTTTTGCTAGGATCTGCCTGCTGTGACCCAGATTTTGACTCGGTCCTCAGCAGGACAGACGCTGGCAAACAGGACTCCCATCCTGAAGACTGATTACCCAATTAGACCTTTTGTTTTCCAAATTTTTTCCTACATTCTGCATTCTCTCAGTGAATTGCCAAATTACAAGTGAATACTCACTCAGCTTCTAGCTACTTCGCTGGCCGGCTGGCCACGTGCTCAGCAGAGCTTTCTCTCGCTTCCCAGGACATTCGACTGCTGGAAAAACACAGGCATGAGAGTTTTAGTTCAGACCTTGAATCGCCCCTGGCTAGTTTAACTATTCCCCCCTCCCGGTTCTCCTGATAACAGCTCGGAGCAGATTGGGGGGGGCGGCGAGGCTCGGCAAGACCATAGAGCCTTTGATGCCGAAGTTCTGCTGGCACGCTGATCGCCCGGGCTCTCCACCCGGCAACAGCTGGACTCCCCATTGTGTGATAAGCTTCAAACATTAGAGCTTTAACCCTGCGCTGCCTGCTCCAGGTCTTGCAAAGCCGTTTTCCCTCAGCACGCTATTTTTTTGATTCAAAAGGCACAGGGAGGTCCACGTGCTTGAGCTAACAGCTCGCACAGTTTAATTTCAGCCCCAGCACAGCCGCCTTACCGGCACAGCTATTTAATTGTATCCTGGGCCCGATTCCCTCTAAGCCTGCTCGGGAGGGCCCAGTCTCTCTGTGCCATCGCCCTGCCCCACCCTTGAGCTTGCTCGGGAAGGTGCGATAGGCAAGGCCTCCTGGACCACGAGGCAGGGGGCGGCCATCTTGAACAGCCATTTTGGGGGACACCATTTTGAATAGGCCTACTTTAATTCCACATGGCAGACAAGGCCCCTCCTATGGAAAAGCCTAGCGGCAAACGCCACAAGAAATCAAACAGGCCCTCCTCTGATGTAGACCAAGCCTCCTCACCACAGCACTCGTCTACCTGATCCCACAGATCCAGAGGAGTTTCTTCTAAGGCTACAGAAAAGGCTGAGAAAAGGAGGGACAGGGCCTTGCAAAGAATTTGTGATAAATCAGCTAGGGCTCTAGCTGACAAAGATAAGAGGCAGGTCACAGGAGAGGAAAGCTTACAGGCTTCTGCGGACGCAGGAGGAGACCCCCTGGCACTGGATGCCACTAATCTGCCCAGGCCTCAGGGGGATCTTTGGGGCTCAGCTTTTCCCCATCCAACCCCTGGGGGGGGCAGTGGTGCCCACAGACCAAACTATTCCAAACCCTGAGGCTTGTTTAGCAGAGCAGGCCCAGTCCCAGGGTCCCCCTCCTCAACTGTCCCTTCAGTCAGTTGACTTCCAAGCCCTCATTACTGCAGCCTTACAATAGGCCCTCACAACCAGTTTACAGTCTTTCACAGGGTCTGTACCCTCTGCTTCAACTCAACCCATGGCCTCCCATAGAACCTTGGCACTACCGGGTGCTTTAGCGAGGCAGGTCAGCCTCGATGGTTCATCAGAGGGCTCTGACATCAGCAGTAAGCCAGAGGAGGCACTGGAGGAGGATAGCGCCCTGTGGGACCTCTCTGAGGACGAGAACATGTCTCCAGATCAACCTAGCTCTGTGGGCCTCTTTCCAGCCAGCCTGTTCAAATCTCTGCTGTTTAAGGCCCGCACAGTGGCGGGACTACAGCTTCCCCCTTAGGCTCCCACGGTCTCCTCAGGGGACCGGCCTGACCCTCTCTTTTCCGAGTTCAGACCGGAGATGGAGGTCATCCCAGCTGCCCAGCTTTTCCTGGACGCAGTTGAACGGCAATGGGCATCACCAGCTTCGGGCCCATCCACATATTCTCAGGACAAGAGGTTTTTCAACGTGGCCTCCAACCTCGCTGACCTTCTTTCGGTTCCTTCCGTAGATGCTCCAATTAGAGCCTTGCACGCCTCCACAGCCATGCCGGGGGAAGCAGAGGAGTTGTTGAAGCCTGAGGACAGGCGCATGGAACAAGCGCTCACAAAAGCTCACCAGGCGGCTGCATGGGCCTTCAAGGCATCATCAACTTCGTCATTTTTCGCCCGCACTACCCTCATCTGGCTCCGCCAGATACAGGACCATATTCCGTCATCAAACTTAAGAGCCCAACAGGATCTCAACAAGGTGTTCGCTGCCACCCAATTTTTGGCGGACGCCACATTGCAAGCCTCCAGGTTTGCCTCCAAGGCTATGGCTGCCTCGGTAGTGGCCAGAAGAATGCACTGGCTCTGCCAGTGGCCAGCGGATTCACGACACAAATGGCGCCTGGCTTCGGGTCCAATTAAAGGGCACTCCTTGTTCGGTGAGGCATTGGATCCGCTCTTAGTGGAAACTAGCGATAGGAGGAAGATTCTGCCATCCCTGTCCCGGAAAGGTGCACCTCGAACAACACCCTATTATCAACAGCCCTTTCGAACAACTGACCAGGGCTCCTCCTTTCCCCGGGCCCCAGGTCAGTATTTTCCCCGTCAACGCCAGCAGGCAGACAAGGGGGGCAGGGGAAGGCGGTTCCGCAGGCAGGCAAGAGGTGGTGCCTATGGCAGGCCCTTTAGAAGAGGCAGGTGGTAGGGTTCTCTCCCTCCCTATTGGGGGTCGGCTGGCTAAATTTCATTCGGTCTGGGAGTCCACCACTCAGGATCCTTGGGTGAGGGACACCATACGTCGAGGTCTGGCCCTTGAATTCACCTCCCTTCCCCCGAGGTCCTTTCTTCACTGCTCAGTTTCTCAAATCCCCTCCAAACGGCTCCTGATGGAGGAGGCGATTCAGCACCTCCTTTCTATCAGGGCTATTCAACCTGTTCCTCGTGAACAACAGGGAGGGGGTTTTTACTCAATTCTTTTTGTGGTTCCCAAGTCCTCGGGGGGCTGGAGGGCGATTTTGGATTTGAAACGGTTAAACCGGCACCTCAAATACCGGAAATTCAAAATGCATTCCCTTTCCTCCATTTTAGCTCTCATCCATCAGGGCAACTTCATGGCGTCCTTGGATCTTACAGAGGCTTATCTCTATATCGCAATTTACAAACCCCACAGGAAGTACCTCCGTTTTTGTTACAATCAGGAACATTTTCAATATAGGGCTCTTCCATTCGGATTGTCATCAGCCCCAAGGGTGTTCACAAAGGTTTTGGCGGCCCTCGTGGCCCACTTGCGATCTATCCCGGTGCGTGTCCACTGCTATCTGGACGATATTTTGGTTCATGCTCCCTCTCATGAGCTCGCAACTAAACACCTACAAATCACTATGTCCACCTTACAGCTTCACGGCTTCTCCATTAATATGGAGAAGAATCACCTCTCCCCCTCTACTACCATCCTCCATCTGGGGACGGTTATTGATTCCGTAGAGAGCAAGGTTTACCTTTCAGCCGAACAGCAAGATAGCATCAGGGAGCTGGCGCTACAGGTCCAACGGGAAAGGAAGGTTTCCCTAGCTAGCCTCTCATCCTTACTGGGAAAGATGGTTTCATGTATTTCTATTACTCCTTGGGCCCGTCTCCATTCCCGGCTATTACAATGGTTCCTTTTACCCTTGCAGAAGTCGGGCCAGGCCACGTCCTCCCAAAAGGTCCTGCTCCCGTCGCCAGTGCTCCGTTCCCTATCCTGGTGGCGCTCCTCGGCCATCTCCAAAGGCAGCCTCTTCCGGGTTCACCACAGGGTGGTGGTGACTACAGATGCCAGCCTCTCAGGTTGGGGGGCCCATTCCCAAGGCATGATGGCCCAGGGCCGGTGGTCACCTCAGGAAACCAAGCACTCCATCAACTGCCTGGAGCTCAGAGCGGTCTATCTGGCTCTCCGCCACTTTCGACACCTGATCAACCAGTCCAACGTCCTGATTTTGACCCACAATATCTCAACGAAGGCGCACATCAACCGCCAGGACGGAACTTGGTCCAGGGCCCTTCTAACGGAGGCACTGAGAATAGGCCTCTGGGCAGAGAGACACCTCCTGTCTCTAACAGCAGACCACATCTTAGGAGCCTCCAACACCCAGGCCGACTGGCTCAGCCAGTCCCAGGTGGATCAATCAGAATGGCGTCTCCACCCATCGCTATTCCGCGAAATCTCTCACCGATTCGGACTCCCACTAGTTGACCTCTTCGCAACCCCTCAGAATGCCCACCTGTCAAGGTTCTTTTCGCGCTTCCCATCCCAGGGAGCGGAGGGGGTGAATGCCCTCAGGAGCCGGTGGCCCCCAGGTCTTCTATATGCCTTCCCCCCTCTTCCTGTCATACCGGAGCTGATCCAGAAAATCCTCCAGGAGCGGGCGGAGGTGATCCTGTTGGCTCCGTTCTGGCCCCGCCGGGCCTGGTTTGCAGACCTCCAGGCTCTTTCGGTCTCCCCACCATGGCGGTTGCCTCATTCGGCGGGCATGCTCTGCCAGGGAGCCCTGGAACACCCGGACCCCATCTGGCTCCAGCTAACCACCTGGAAATTGAGCGGAGCGACCTGAGGCGTCAGGATTACGATCAGGATGTCATACTCACAATTCAGGCTTCCCGTCGTCCCTCTACCAACCGTATTTACTCTGCCACATGGAAAGCGTTCTGCTCTTGGTGCACAAAGGAAGGCCTCTCACCTTTGCGCATTCCCCTTCCCAAAATTCTCCGCTTTCTTCAGCAGGGCCTACACAAGGGCCTCTCCCCGAACATGCTCCGCAGGCAAGTAGCGGCTCTCTCATCGGTGCTCACTTGGGGTCAGGCCGAATCTCTAGCTCAGTTTCCCACCATCCGGCGCTTCCTGAGAGGGGCATCCAATCTCTGTCCGCCCGCAGTCCACTGATACCCTACCTGGGATCTTCCTCGGGTGTTGTCCTCCCTTACAGGACCACCCTATGAACCCCTCAGGGAAGCATCTCTCCTTTCCTTTAAGGTGGCGTTCCTCGTGGCCATCACTTCTGCCCGTCGAATTTCAGAACTTTCGGCTCTGTCAGTAAGAGATGATCTCTGCATTTTCCATGCTGATAAAGTCGTCCTCCGCCTAGATCCATCCTTCCTCCCTAAGGTGAACTCAGTTTTTCATAGGTCACAGGAACTGGTGCTCCCGTCCTTCTGTACACGTCCAGTTCATCCGTCAGAATGCCGCTGGCATGCCCTTGATGTCCGACGGGCTCTCAAGATCTACATCGAACGGACTAGATCATTCAGACGGTCAGAGGCTCTGTTCGTGGCGTTCCATCCTCGATCGTTGGGTACACGTGTCTCATCATCCACCATCGGTCGCTGGATCAGGGGCTCCATCGCTAAGGCATATGAACTCTCTGCTCTGCCTCACCCCGCGGGCATCACTGCCCATTCGACTCGGAGTGCAGCCACGTCGGCTGCATGGGCCACGCAGGCTTCCCTAGACGAGGTGTGCCGGGCGGCCACCTGGGCATCTCCCTCACAGTTCATCAGACATTACAAGATTGATTCTTATGCCTCAGCAGATGCCGCCTTTGGACGACGAGTCTTACAAAGGGTGGTGGACAGCAGTTAGTGGACAGGACTTTGACAGTTCCCACCCAGGGACCCACGGCTTTGGTATGTCCCATCCTGAATGCTGGTTCCACCCAGGATGGAGAATAGGCATTGGGACTTACCTGATACGCCTCTTCTCATCAGGTGGAACCAGCATTCAGTCCCACCCTTGAACTGTCCTAATTATTTTTTCATATCACTCTTCACATTTCTGGCGTCCCTATGCCAGGCGGATGGGAGTCCAACAGAGTTTTTTACCGTTATCGATTGTTTGCCACGTCGAGTCTAGTCTTCGGATTCGTCAAATCTGGGTCACAGCAGGGCGGATCCTAGCAAAAAAAAAAAAGAGACAGACTCGGTCCTCTATCTGATTGGACGAGGACAACCCATCCTGAATGCTGGTTCCACCTGATGAAAAGAGGCGTATCAGGTAAGTCCCAACGCCTATTTTGTTTCTGATTCTTCATTGGCAGGGCCTGACAAAGCATTCCCCCTTTCAAATCTCTATGGCATAGCTATTTATGTCTGGGCTCCACTTCATTCATGAATGTTTCAAACTCTGAGGTCCTGGAGAATTGGGCAAGTTCTGATCCCGACAGTCCAAATCTGGAGCATTTAGAGAAGCTGCTTCTAAAATGCCTGCCTTCCCTACAAATGCAGATGTAGCCGAGACTTCAAAAAGAAGACACTTAGCAGGGCTTCCCAATGCAATGTAACCAGCTTTATGTCTGTGGAGATTCTCAGTCATCCAGGTCGTGGTTGTCCCAAAGGTGCTTTTTCAGAAGGCGACTGGACTTTCTTGTTTTTTTTTTTTTGAAGACTTTTCACTTCTCATCTGAGAAGCTTCTTCAGCTCTGATTTGATGGTGGGGAATGGAAGGCACTACTCAGGTGACCCTGAGGACACAGATAAACCTCCAAGTGGCCTTAACGATCCTCTAAAAGAATGCAAATGACCAGCTATCTGCAAGGAATGTAAATTCTTCCACTCCCCACCATCCAGTCAGAGTTGAAGAAGCTTCTCAAATGAGAAGTGAAATGTTTTCAAAGAAAAACAAGAAAGTCCAGTTGCCTCCTGAAAAAGCATCTTTGGGGTAACCAGCTTTAAAGGTAAAGGGTACCCCCGCACATGCGTGCTAGTCATTTCCGGCTCTAGGGGGCAGTGCTCATCACCATTTCTAAGCCGAAGAGCCAGTGCTGTCCGAAGACGTCTCCGTGGTCATGTGGCCGGCATGACTAAACGCCGAAGGCGCACGGAACGCTGTTACCTTCCCACCAAAGTGGTCCCTATTTTTCTACTTGCATTTTTTACATGCTTTCAAACTGCTAGGTTGGCAGAAGCTGGGACAAGTAACCAGCTTTACTTCAATATTAATATAGGCCTTGTGTTCACTAGTACAACTTTATTTAGGCAACTAATTTAGTTCTGCTAGGTCTCTACTTCAGGGGTTCAACTTCTGAAATTTATGATGAAATCTCACCTCTAGGCAAAATGGGCAGCATATAAGTTTACCCAATAAATAAATGAGCAGGCAGAGGGGAAGGAAAGGAGCAATGAAACAGAACAGCATCTTCTTCCTCTCTGGCCCATTACACTGCTCTAATACCTTGAGATCCTGATTGATACACAAGCAGATGTGGATTAGTGTACATCTCTACAGTGCCCTGACAAATGAGTTCATCCCACATTTCATCAAATATTTCAGATGAATTAGTCCATTAAGTCTTATTCATTCCAGCACACCTCTTGAGGTAACAGGACCGAAACATTGCTGATGTGATCTATGGTTAGTAGAAAACTGTAAGAACTGTACCATTACATAAATATAGACTCTCCTTCTAAAATGCAGGGAATAGAATTAGCCGATCTTAACCTCGCATACATCCCCAGTCTCCAGAAACTCAAACCTGGTAACTAGCTACCAGCAGATGTCAAGGTTCCAAGTAATACATCCCCCAAAATAAAAACTCCGAGGCAGGCATATTTGTCAAAGAACATTTTATTGGGACATATCATATTGGCACACTTGGTGGAAAACCGAGGTGGCGCAGTGGTTAGAGTGCAGTACTGCAGGCTACTTCAGCTGACTGCTAGCTGCAGTTCGGCAGTTCAAATCTCACCGGCTCAAGGTTGACTCAGCCTTCCATCCTTCCAAGGTGGGTAAAAATGAGGACCCAGATTGTTGGGGGCAATATGCTGACTCTGTGAACCGCTTAGAGAGGGCTGTAAAGCACTGTAAAGCGGTATATAAGTGTAAGTGCTATTGCTATTGCTATTGCTATTGCTATTGCTAAAACTGGCTCTGGGTTCCTGCCGGTTTTCCACCCAATTAAAAGTAAAACTTTGCCACTTCCCCCCCCCAAAGTCACATGGCCCAATCAGCATACAGTCCAACTGCTGGGCAACTTTAGTCTGCTCTGCTCAAACACCTGCAGAAACGTCCTTGACTCCCAGGGAAAAGAATTTTATTTTGGCTACAAGAGCCCCAACTATCTCTACACCCCCCCCCAGCCCCTTAGCTCCTGTCATTCCTGAAGCCAGGCAGGGAAAAACCTTAGAAGAAAGTTATAAAAAAGAAAATGGCCACAGTTAAGCCAGCTTCAGGTTGATAGCAGAAGTTTTTTCAGACTTAGTACAACTACCGGTAGAAATGTTGTAGAATAGACAAGTCAAATGTACACAGTGGTTCTGTGTCCCGCCAATTGTAGAACATAGGAATGTATACAAATGTCAGTCCCAAAGTTTAACTGCTCATTACATGATCCAGAGCCACTCCATTTTCCTAAAATGAATCTAGGCCCTGGGCCAACATCAGGACAGTGTTACTTGGTTAATTGGTTGTCTGGGTAGAGATGTATAACTGGGTATCCTAAGCTGGTGGGAGCCTTGAAGCACTCCACATTGCCGGGGTCTAGGGCTTGGCCTCTATCTCCCCATCAACACTAACTGGGCTCTGCCACAGAGAAAGGAGAGCCACTACAAAACTATCCTCTATTTCCAATTCCCAGAGTCCCTTCAGAAGCATGGTATCATCTATGATACCAAACATCACTGATAGATCCAGGATGCCCAGGACAATAGTATCATCAAGTCCTCCATAGGTTATCAACAAGCACAACCAACACTGTCTTAGTGTCAGGGTTCCGAGTAACACACCCATTGAAAGCAGAACTCTGAGGCAGGTAGATTCCTCAAATAACATGTTTATTGGATACATCATATCGGCACAGCTGGTGAAAACCAACTCTAAAAGTTCCCGCAATTTTCACCTAATTAAAAGAGCAAAAGTTCCCCCTCCCAGATGTCACCGGTCACATTGTCCAATGAAAGTAGCTGCTTGGTCATTCCTCTCCTCCTTCAACAGCCATCTGTTAGGATGACCTCGGTTCCCACAGGAAAACTTTTTGTTTTGATGGTTAGTCGATCTATCTAATTCCCCCCTCCCTTCCCCCTCTCTGGGTTTGTGGCAACTATGAGGCAGCAAAAGATGGCTTCAGCCAGTTGACATGAGTTGACCTCCAGGAGCATGGTATCATCTCTGATACCAAGCATCACTGATAGATCCAGGATGCCCAGGACAATAGTATCATCAAGTCCTCCATAGGTTATCAACAAGCACAATCAACACTGTCTTAGTGCTATAACCCATCCTTAACCCTGGCTGAAATAGCTTCAGGTAATCTTAATCCCTGGCTGTCTGAAGCTAAGGACCTACCACCTGCTTAGATGGGGAGGTTGGGTACTGAAAGTTGCTTATAATCAGATTCAAGGTTGAAACCCTCTTAAGAAGGAAGTATACCACTTCAAGGCAGGTAGCACCATCCCCTCCCATCACTTATGCTCAGAATTGCTTGCTTCAGGGCTCTGTAGTTTTTGAATCACAATTTGCTCTACTCTATCAATATGAATTCCATCTTGTGGTTCTTTGCCAACAGTATGACACACAGATGGTGACCTTCCAGAAATAGAAACCGATATTTGATTCTTTGGGATTAGAAAGGGGTGAGAAATTGAATCTATCAGACTTTTTAAACAAGGTAGTTTCATACAACACTACCAAATAATAAAGGGAGAATGTAGAAGACATGCGCAAACATGAACATTGTCAGAAATCTGCAACTCAAGAAAATATTGCCAATATGTACAAATATGTGTACATCATAGTAGAATATGTAAGAAACAAATATGTATGGAAAAGTTTGGATGAACAAGTATGAACAAGCCAGTTTGGTCTAGTGATTAAGGTACCAAACTAGAAACCAGACAGTTCAAATCCCATCTTAGCCATGAAAGCCAGCTGGGTGATTTTGAGCCAGTCACTTTCTCTCTCAGCCCAACCCACCTCACAAGGTTGTTGTTGTTATGGGAAAAATAGGAGGAGGAAGGTGTGTAGGATATGTTCACCGACTTGAGGTATTTAAAGAATAATAATAAAGATGGGATACAAATAAATAAAAATAAATATGAATATGTGTAGGCTTTGTACAAATTGGTAACTGGGATTGGTACAAAATCAACAATCCTAAAATCCTTCCATTTGGCAACCCAGAATGCTAAATTGTCTACATATTCACCAGTAAGTTGTAGAACATTTATAATAATAATTTTCTACATGAAAATGAAATTTTTAGAAATGAATAGATTAGCAGGAAAGGTGGTCTTCTTCCATGTTCTGTTTTTAAGGGCTTTTTTTTTAAAAAAAAAAAATTGGCAATCTCCAATCCAGTTTTTTAAATCAACAAAGCAACCCACATTCTCAGAATTGGACCTGTGGAGGTGGTGTTGATTGATATTAGGAACATTACAGAATGAATAATAGACAATTTATTTCTTCTTTTAAATATTCAAAAATGTGGTGTTCTCATAGCAAACCAAACTTTATAAAACATTGTTAGTGTTCTTAGTATTTCTTAGAACTGTCATTTAATTGTTGTGTGGATGCTTGTTTAAGCACATCAGACTTCTGAATGTGTATAATTTTTTTTAAAAGGAAGAATGAGTCAGCTTACAGCACTTGCAATGTCAGACAAACTTTCTCCTGCACCAAACATGGTTTTATTTGTGAGAGAAGAGTTGGATACTAGCCAGAATTTATTCTGCTTCATTTCTTTCTCATCTAGAATCCTATGGAAATGAAATGTCCAAGTTTACTATTTGTAGGAATCTGGGGTAATCACTGAAAAATCTCCTTGAATTTGGAGGTGGCCTTCACAGGTGTGGGGAACAACCACCCTTTTATGACTTGTGGGCTTCAACTCCCAGAATTCCTGAGCCAGCATGTTTGAAGATTGCTGGCTCAGGAATTCTGGGAGTTGAAGTCCACAAGTCATAAAGGGACCATCGTTCCCGAACCCCTGAGGTAGAGTGATTTAAAAAGGTTTCCACACTTGCTCATCTTAGAATAGTTATAAATATCACCTTCTACCTTGATAACTCGTGTGAAAATTGAATGAGAAATCCTCATATCCTATATTCTATATACCAAGTCACAATAATTAATGTAGTAATGCTAATTTTTATTGAGTGAGTATGTGCTTATAACTAAGCACAGTACAAGTAAATAAAAGGAATATTTAAGATTGTTAAATATCAGATTATTTGGGGCTGAATAATTCTTGGCTGTCCAAATCTGATCACCTGAATACAGAGTCATGTTGAAACAAATTGGGCATGACAGGTGTCCTCATTTGTCCTCTGAGGTAAAGAGGTAAAATAATTACTTTGTTTTATGTCTCACTCCCTCTCTCTTTCTCTTTGAGACCTGTTAATTTAAACAAGTGTGTCTCATCCAAGATGAAAAGCCCTGGAAATAAATCCATAGCATCCTTCAAATAGTTGGCAGCTCTTCTGACTTCTTCTAATTGACCAAAGCAGAAACTGCCGTGCTGCAGTTTTTTTTTTTGTTGTTGTTTTTTGAGACTTGGCATCTATACCCAGGATATCTGGTAGCAGCAGTAGCTTAAAAAAAAAAAAAACCAAGAAAAATATCTGGAGTTTGTTGCTGGCTTTAAAAGCCCAGTGCTGGAATTCTTCCAAGCTTTTATATGCAGCTATAGTGCTTACTAGTCCCTCTTAAGTATGTTTTGTGACAATTAAGCTGCCATTTTAGATATAAAATCATCCTTAGTGGCAGAAACAAAAAAGGGGAAAACTTTCCTGAAGCTCTATAATCTCTATACTTAGCTTCACTGCAATCAGTGGATTGATGAAAGAATTCATTTTGACTGGTGTGTGAGCTAAGAGAAAAATGTTTAAAAAGGGAAGTAAACCCATTGTTGCTTTTGGGTAATTTTTTTTTTAAAAAGACCAATCTCCATCCCATTGTCTACCCCACAGTTATTGGATCAGTTATTTTAAAGGACACATTATGATTCTGTAGGTAAGATTCCTCCCAGCTCATATGAGGACAGCATTTTCTTTAGCTTTCTCTGAGAGAAAATTAATTATACCACTTCATTGATTTTCTTCCTGAAGCAAAATGGCCCAGAATCTTTATACACACATACAGTATCGAAATAAATGGTGCATTCCTTTATTAGTTGGGTTATATTGTTCTCTGCTATAGAGGGTCATGTCAGTTAACAACATGTTAATGAAGAGTGCAAAAAAAGTCACCTACAGTCAAACAATTGCCCACCGCAACTAACCTTCTACAGCAGTTTACGTTTATCCACTAAATGACTGCTAATTTCACATTCTAGAGCTACTCCATATGTCATGCTTTTCCTACCTGTAATCATATCTAAAAGATTTTTTTTTAAAAGAACCTCCGGGAGATGGAAAACTGACAATAGAGAGGGGTGGGGAATGCATAAATACTGGAAGAACTCAAGCTTCAGTACCATGGACAGTGATCAAAATTGAAATGTGTCGCTGTCATCCAGTCGGGCTTATTTTTCATTTCTTATTTCTTTCAGTGGAATGTTGGAAGGCAGATTTTCCTTTAATACAGATTTTGCTCTTGTGCTGCTTTTTATCAGGGAAAGGCAATGCTTTAATTTTGGGGAACTTTAATGCAGCTGTCAAAAACAAGCAGCCAGATAAAAAGTGCATTGCCCCCATCCATGCTGCTCAAAAAAAAAAAAAAGTTTGGAAAGAATGGTGCTCAGTTCCCATTGGTGCTTGGGTCGAAGTGACTGAGAGGGATTTTTTTGTGTGTTATCCATAAAAGCCTTTGAGGTCTAGCAATGGAAACACAGCTGTGAGAATGCTGTTTCAACTTTTTTATATTGTTTGGTCACCATGATGTAAAAAAAGATGTTGAGACTCTAGAAAGAGTACAGAGAAGAGCAACAAAGATGATTAGGGGACTGGAGGCTAAAACATAGGAAGAACGGTTGCTGGAATTGGGTATGTCTAGTTTGATGAAAAGAAGTACTAGGGGTGACATGATAGCAGTGTTCCAATATCTCAGGGGCTGCCACAAAGAAGAGGGAGTCAAGCTATTCTCCAAAGCACCTGAGTGCAGGACAAGAAGCAATGGGTGGAAACCGGTAATCAAGGAGAGAAGCAACCTAGAACTAAGGAGAAATTTCCTGACAGTGAGAACAATCAATCAATCAATCTTAATTAATTAATTAATTAATTAATCTTAAGGCTATTCTATTCTATTCTATTCTATTCATACTTTGCATGAACAGCTTCCTCAGTTATTGTACTGGGCTGGGTTGGGAAACAGGAAACAGTGTTAACCCAGATCTTGCACTAACAAGTTCTACCTGAAGGATGGAGACACTTGGAAACCCAAATGGATACCCTCATACCAAACATTAACAGTTTGCTCAGCATAAACAAACACTTTGTACAAAACAGAAATAAGCTTTAAAACTTCAAGCATTAAAGATTGTTTTGCTATAACATTTACAAATTGAAATTCTAAAAAGCAGTAGCAACTGCAATTGTCAGCATCTTTGGTGGCATATTTCAAAACTAATAGCAGCAGTCTGGAAAATGATTATTCAGATTAAGGGGAATAGCTTAGTCCTTCCCTCCAACCATGGTTCTCTTGCCAAGCAGTAGAATTTGCAACATTTGGATATCTATAAGTAGACATACTAACTGTATTATGGTAAAGATATCAAACAGGCAAAAGAAAACACCAATCTCCTCCAACATTGTTATACTTATGTTTTAGTCAGTTGCTTAACGACGGCTACCATGACTAGCTATTCCCAAGGTTTCCTTTGAAAGATCAACAATTGCTGAAATGAAGTGCTTTGCTTGGGAGACCAATCAAGATACTTCTCTCTTGCTCTTGAATGTATAACACGTAACATGAATAAGACTGAGATTTCATAAAAAAGAATGACTTCAATCAATCAGAATAGATCTGGAAGGGAGCTTGGAGATCTTCTAGTCCAACCACCTGCTCAAGCAGGAGACCCTATACCATTTCAGACAGTCTCTTCTTAAAAACCTCCAGTGATGAAGCAGCCACAACGACTGAAGGCAAGCTGTTCCACTGGTTAATTGTCCTCACTGTTAGGAAGCTTCTCCTTAATTCCAGGTTGCTTCTCTCCTTGATTAGTTTCCATCCATTGTTTCTTGTCCTGCTCTCTGGTGCTTTGGGAAATAAGTTGACCCCCTCTTCTTTGTGGCAGCCTCTCAAATACTGGAATACTCCTGTCATGTCCCCCCTAACAACAACAGTGGACCTGTACATCTTCAGCTGGGACTCAATTGAAGTCCTTATCACTTTATGGGTTCTGTGGCTCTTTCTGATAGACTTTTGTAATGCTTTCCACTGTATTATTACAATGTTCAAAAGTTCACACTAACTGTGTGTGTGTGTGTGTGTGTGTGTGTGTGTGTATGCCCACGTGCCGCCATTTGTGTGTCCCTTTGGTAGTTTTTGAGTGCCAAGTATAATTTTCATTTTCCTTCTCACCTTTCCCATGTTTTACCAGATATTTAGTCTTGTACTTCACAATCTTGGAGCTGTTAAATGTGAACATAACTGATATTTCTGTCATGAGAAACTCTAGTTTCCAATCTATTCTCCTCTTCCTTCTTCACAAATGATAAAGAAAGTATACAGATAATCCACAGCTTCCCAGGAATATCCAGTGTCTGGGCAGCTTTTCTAATGAATCAAGTAGTCAAACCAGCTTCCACTTGAGTTTCTCTTCCTTATCTACCAAGACAGAAGGGATGAAAGGGCTGAGAGGCACAAGACTCGGGGATGGTATTCTCAAACCAGGAGGCAATGGTAAAAAAACTAAGTTTATCTTCAGTGATAAGCTGTAAGTGAAAAGCCACAAGATGTGCTTGAGATAGCAATAGCAATAGCACTTAGACTTATACACTGCTTCACAGTGCTTTACAGCCCCCTCTAAGTGGTTTACAGAGTCAACATATTGCCCCCAACAATCTGGGTCCTCATTTTTACCAACCTCGGAAGGATGGAAGGCTGAGTCAACCTTCAGCCTGGTGAGATTTGAACTGCCAAATTGCAGGCAGCCGGCAGTCAGCAGAAGTAGCCTGCAGTACCACCCTCTAACCACTGTGCCACCGCAGCTCATAGATACCATACGGAAAGATCCAATTAACTTGGCATTCAGGTTCTTGGATGGCTGCATAAAAGGGAGATACTTCAGAGAAAACAAAACAAGATTTTCAAATCTTTCTTAATTGGAGAGTGTTCCTGGTGATGATGTAAAATGCTTGTAGGAGGATTTGGCAGGACCTAACTGTTCTTGATGGAGACATTACGCTATTTAAAACTCCTGAAGGATTTAGGAAGCTCCTCCTCCCAGAGTGGGAGACTTAAGTGACAGTAGTAGTCATTTGTGATCTGAAGGGGTGACTGTTGAGTAGAATCATTGACTGTGATATTATAAGCTAACTCTAGAATGGGAAAATATTTCACTCAGTTGTCTTGCTAGAATTTAATTTTGTTGGAAGGTACTCTTCTAAGGTAGCATTTGTCTGATTGAAGATGATGGGAGGAGGGCAGGTAAAGCTTCATATCCAACAGGAGAAAGCAAATCTTCTAGAAACTTTCCTGTTGAGAATCAAGTGACTAGGAAAATGGTGGTCTGGGAAAACAATAGGGTATTTTATGGATAGAAGGCAGGCCATAGTAGGAAATGTTGTTTACTGTGTTAGAGAAAAGATCAACCATCATCAAAATAACATGAAAACTCTTGACAAGTGGTAGGTCAGTTGTAAAACCTCAGGCAGGAGGTTCTCTGGGAATTCTAGAATAGTTTGTACAAGTGCAGATTCCCAAGTGAAATCAATGGTAGCCCATAGAGGAGGAGGAGGAGGAGGAGGAGGAGGAGGAGGAGGAGAAGGAGGAGGAGGAGATATGTTTCCTGGTAAGCTGAGTCAGTGATAGTCAGAACTGCAAATTCATGAATAAATCCACAGTAAAAACTGGCCAATTCCAATAAAAACTGTATGTTTTTGAGAGGATAGAAGGTGTGCTTTTGTTGGACCTGTCTGAAATTTTTAGAGGCAATATGATATATGGGATAGACATATTCAAATAGGGTATTGTGTGGGCTATTCTACTGTGTTGGCACTGATTCTGGTTGTTTGAGATGGGTCAATAAAATTATTTGCTGACAAATTGGGAAGGCATCAGGTGAGAACAACTCATTCAATAAGCTTGGACTAAAACAAAAAAGAAGGCTCTGGGAAATAATTATAACAAAGTAAAACACCTACCTTTTGCTTTGTTCCTGTTTTAAGAAGTGAGTAGAGATAAGGTTTCTTTTATAAAATCTGGAAAAAATATTTGACGTCAAACAACACCCAACTAACCTTGTCAAGAACATCAGGAAAAAAAAAGAATAGGTACTTAGACAAAAGAAAGGAAAGGATCTGAAGGACATGTTAAGGTACATCTATTTTAGCTACCACTAAAGTTCCCACTCAATAAATGGAGAAAATGAAAAATTAGAAGAAAAACTCAGGCCAATGGGAAAGGTACATGAACATTTAATATCAGACTGTGGCAAAGATTCAAATCAAAGTGATAAAATGTAGCTCTCTGGGGGATTTATCCTGAGCAGAAATTAGATTATAAAAACAGCATTGCTTGACTTGCTCCAACATTAAGATTTTATAACGTGAATCCCATTTATTAAAATACAGAACCTTTGTATATTTCCAGTCTATCTTATAGGTATAAATATGAGCCTTCCATGGGCCTGGAAGGGTCAGCTATAGATGGGAATTCCTTTTTGTAAAATTATCTTTTGAAAAGCTGGAGCCCAAAGATTGCACTGTGGTTTGAATAGCAAAATGAAAGGCAGTTGTCCAAACCTCAGGAGATCTGATTTCAGTTTAAGTCAATTAAGAGGAAAGAAGAGCCAAGGCAGTGTCAGAGGATGAAGTGGTAGACATCAGTCTTATTCAGAACTTTTTGTTGAGTTAGAGAATGAGGAGACATCGCTTGAAAAGAAAAGCCTGTAACAAAATAGTCTGACTGGGTTTTATTTCAACAAACCACTAAATCTGGGTTGCAAATTCTTACCAAGGGTCAGCTCTGTGACCTGAGAGAAACCAGGGAGTAGACACCACAGGGATTCTAGGAGTGTTGTGTTATTGTTGTAGGGTGGATCTTCAAAACCTGTCCAAAACATTGAACGCCCCCTTTTAAGCACCACAAGGTCAAGGTAGATCATCATCTCTTGTTTAGGCTTTCTACTTTGAGGGGTCCTTGGTGCTCTCTGACCTCTGTTTTCTTGCAGACATTTCATTACCCAAACTAGGTAACATCATCAGTGCCAGGACTAGGACTAGCACTGATGATGTTACCTAGTTTGGTAATCTGCAAGAAAACAACCAAGGTCAGAGAACACCAAAGACCCCTCATTTCAACCCTGAGCTGCAAATATTCTCCTTTATTGCTTTCTACTTTCCCTGGTCTGAGCATCAATTTTCCCACTCTTTTTTCCTTCTCAATGCTAGATCTAAATTCTTCTCTACCAAAACAGGGGGGGGGTAATCAGGAATATCAAAATTCCCCAGGAAAGGTCTAGAGTGGTCTCGCTTCAACAAGAGCCATGAAGAAAATTCCTGATTTTGTTTTTTAATCAGGAGGTTGATATAAATTGCAATCAAGCAGCATAACAGCAATTTCAGCTCAACAACTAGAAACTGAGAAAAATATTGAAGGTAAAAATAAAAACGTGCAAGCCCAATTAAACAGTAAAACCCTATCACCACCCCATCCTGAAAATCCAGGAACCGATATTATTCACCTTGGAAAAGAAGTACAACCAACAGAGTGGCATCAGACCTTCATCAATTTTCAGTGATTGCAAGAAATAAATCAGAGTGTTTACAAAAATAAATCAGAGAAATCAGGTAGGTCACAAACTCTGGCTATGCCAGGAGTTGGAAGCTGAAGCTGCTGTGGTTGTGAGTTCTTGTGAAGCTCCGCACGTTTGAAAAAGTCTCTGAACATAGATATACAGATGCAATAGTAGGAACGTCAGTGCAGAAAGAATATTATACTATGAATAATATATTCAGAGAGAACTGGTGCAAGATGGTTTATCGCTGGCATATCACACCAGTCTGGATTGCTAAAGTGAGTAATTCCTTTTCTGAAAAAAAATATGCTGGAAATGTAATGAACAGATTGAATCCTGTTTCCATATGTGGTGGTCATGTTATAAAGTTCAACAATAGTGGGAAATAATCCATTATAAAATGGAACAAATTCTAAAAGTTGTAATCCTCTTCCATCCTCAGATATTTTTATCAAATTTCACTGAACCACATATCCCTTCAAAATACATTGAATTAGCATAGAATATGTTGAATATTGAATATATATGTTGTATATTGAATAGCTGTTTGGACTTAATATGCACCTCAGTATTCAGTGACACTATATATGCCTTTATTAAATCATTTTGGTCTTTTCTATGGAAGAATGGCTAACCACTCTGGGAATATTCTTCAACTGTAGAATAACTTCATATTTAGAAGGTAAATATGATGTAGAATTCAATTCTATTTGGAAACCATTTTAGACTATAAATTTATACATGGAGTTGTGCCACATCCAAGATTCAAGTATTATATTAACTTGACTTTTAATTTATATATAATTTACAGAGTTGTTTTGATGGATTATTTATCACCTATATTTAACCAGGTACCTTTAAAGTTTAATAAAGGCATGTTTTGACAAGAAACTGGATTTGAAACATAATATTATAAGCTTTTAATGATGTACTAAAATGTATTAGTCATGTGATAGTTCAGATTTGCTGGCTGTCTGCCCATATTTTACTACGTATGTTTGGTTAATTAAAAATAAATTTAGAAAGAAGTATTCTTTAGGGGGATCAGAAGGCACAGTTGTCTGATGCCTGGAGGAGATCAAAGGTTGGCCAGATCTACAAATTGGATTTTTTTTAGCTCCTGAGTAGTGGCAGAGCTGAACAGAGTTTACAGCCACACCACTTAGCAGCTCTTCGGTGGTTCTTAATTTTACTTTTGGAATGGAATGGAATGGAATGGAATGGAATGGAATAGAATGGAATAGAATAGAATAGAATAGAATAGAATAGAATAGAATAGAATAGAATAGAATAGAATAGAATAGAATAGAATAGAATAGAATAGAATAGGAATAGAGCTGGAAGGGACCTTGGAGGTATTCTAGTCCAGCTTCCTGCTCAGGCAGGAAACCCTATACCAGTGATGGCAAACCTTTTCTCCCTTGGGTGCCGAAAGCGCGTGCGCGTGTGCCCACACCCATAATTCCCCCACGTGCCCCGCCCCCCTGCGCATCCAGTGGGCCCAGTAGGCCCGTTTTTCGCCCTCCCCAGGCTCCAGAGGCTTTCTTGGAGCCTGGGGAGGGTGAAAACGGCCTCCCCCGCCCCCCAGAGGCCCTCCAGAGGCTGGAAACGCCCTCCCAGAGCCTCCACACGAGCCCTGTACTTACTTGGCATCCAAAACGGGCCATGTGGAGACTCCTGGGAGGGGAGGGGTGGCGTGGGTGGGGTCAGCCAAAACTCAGCTGGCCAGCATGCGCATGCGTGCTAGAGCTGAGCTAGGGCAATGGCTCGCGTGCCCACAGATATGGCTCCGCGTGCCACCTGTGGCACGCGTGCCATAGTCTGGACTTCCGGTACTTCCGGTAGGCCTGTTTTTCGCCCTCCCAGAGCCTCCACACGAGCCCTGTACTTACTTGGCATCCAAAACGGGCCATGTGGAGACTCCTGGGAGGGGAGGGGTCCCGCGCTCCCCGTGCATGTGCGCACGATCCCCCCCACCCCATTTTGGGCCTAGCAGGTCTCCCTGAAGCCTCCAGAGGCTGGAAATGGCCCGTTTCCAGACTTCCGGTAGGGCCGGTAGGCCCATTTTTCACCCTCTCCAGGCTCCAGAGGCTTTCCTGGAGCCTGGGGAGGGTGAAAACGGCCTCCCCCGCCCCCCAGAGGCCCTCCAGAGGCTGGAAACGCCCTCCCAGAGCCTCCACACGAGCCCTGTACTTACTTGGCATCCAAAACGGGCCATGTGGAGACTCCTGGGAGGGGAGGGGTGGCGTGGGTGGGGTCAGCCAAAACTCAGCTGGCCAGCATG
>QLTV01003646.1:3227738-3241772 GCA_003457575.1 Thermophis baileyi
ATTCTCAATTGTGTTAATGTCTGATATGTAGTGTGGGTTCCAGACAGATGAGCTTTATTCGAGAATTGGTCTAGCAAATGTTTTGTATGTTTTGGTTAAAAGTACAATATTACCAGAGACGAAGCTACGCAAGATTAGGTTAACAACTCTTCATGCTTTTCATTTTCATCGTCTATTAAGGCTGCATGTTTTTGGTACCAACTTTAAGAATTGTTATTTTTATATACAGGTAGTCCTCGACTTACAACCACAGCTGAGCCCAAAATTTCCATTGCTCAGTGAGGTAGTGGTTAAAGAGAGTTTTGCCCCATTTTATGACCTTTCTTGCCACAGTTGTCAGGGTTCCAAGTAATACACCCATAACGAACAAAACTCCAAGGCATGTAGATTCCTCAAAGAATAGTTTTATTGGATATATCATATTGGCACAGGCTGGTGAAAACCGACTCTGAATGTTCCTGTGGTTTTCACCTAATTAAAAGTAAAACTTTTCTCCCTTCCCCAAACAATCAGTCACATGGTCCAATCAGGGTGCCGTCCGGTTGCCTGGTAACTTCACTCCGCCTCTGTCAGACAACCTGTGGGAATGTCCTTGGTTCCCAGCAGAAAGTATTTTGTTTTATCTACAAAACCCCAGCTATCTCTATTCCCCCCTCACTATCCCTCAGCTCCAGTGTGGCAACACTGAAGCCTCAAAATGGCCTTTGTCAGGTCAGCTTCAGGGTTGACAACAGTTGTTAAGTGAATTATGCCGTTGTTAAGCAAATCTGTCTTAACCCATTGACTTTGCTTGTTGGAAGCCAGCTAGGAAGGTTGCAGATGGTGATCACATCACATAACCATGGGGATGCTGCAATTGTCATAATAGCACTTAGCACTTAGACTTATATAGTGCTTTCCAACCCTCTCTAAGCGGTTTACAGAGTCAGCATATTGCCCCCAACAATCCGGGTCCTCATTTTACTGACCTCCGAAGGATGGAAGGCAGAGTCAACCTTGAGCCGGTGAGACCCGAACTGCCAAACTGTTGGCAGCCGGCAATCAGCAGAAGTAGCCTGCAGTACTGCATTCTAACCACTGCCCCACCGCAGCTCTTATAAGTGTGAAAACCGGCTATAAGTCACTTTTCTTCAGTGCCGTTTTAACTTTGAATGGTCACTAAACGAATGATTGTAAATCGAGGACCACCTGTATATAAAATTATTTCTCCTCCTTTTTACTGATAAAGTTTCCAAAACAGATATGCAACTTTTAAAAACTATTTAAAGCCAAGGGCATCCAGGGATGGGAAGGTGGTGGGTGTATCCAGAAAGAAAAGATGGGAGCTTTTCTACAGGATCAGAACCCCACCTCATTTTAGGGGCAACATATTGCAAGGGTCAGGGTTTCAAATGTACAATTCAATTGGCTCCCTCACTGGTGAGGGTGGCCCGTTTAAAACAATGTGCAGTTAAACATTTCCAATGTGTTAAAAAGAACAATGACATATATAGAATCCCAAGCCATCCTCAGCTCTCCAACTCTGTAACCCAGGGCATCCTCTTTTACAGCAGAAAACAGAAGTGAAGCAAAGGCCTGAGTGAACGGATACTGCCTTGAAAGCACACCAGACTCTTTGCCACTGGTAACTCAGCAGGGAGCCATTCCACAATTAGGACACTTCTGTTGAGAAGGCCCTCTTCCAAATTATTGTGTGCCAACCAGAGGTGGGTTTCAGCAGGTTCTGACCAGTTCTGGAGAACCGGTAGCGGAAATTTTGAGTAGTTCGGAGAACCGGTAGCAGAAATTTTGAGTAGTCCAGAGAACTGGTAGCAGAAATTTTGAGTAGTTTGGAGAACCGGTAAATACCACCTCTGACTGGCCCCACCCCCATTTATTCTTTGCCTCCCGAGTCCCAGCTGATCGGGAGGAAATGGAGATTTTGCAATATTCTTCCCCTGGAGTGGGGTTGGAATGGAGATTTTACAGTAGCCTTCCCCTGCCACACCCATCAAGCCACACCACGCCCACCAAGCCACGCCACGCCCACCAAGCCACGCCCACAGAACCGGTAGTAAAAAACCTTCCCCTGCCACGCCCACCAAGCCACGCCATGCCTACTAAGCCACGCCCACAGAACCAGTAGTAAAAAAATTTGAATCCCACCACTGGTGCCAACTCCTGGGTGAATGCAACAGCTCCCATTGGGCATCCTCACCAGAACTTAGCTGCTGAGAAGGCTCATAGAAGAGAAGATATTGGGTCATGTATCAAAATCTTAAGCCATATAGAATTTACAAGGAGCTTGAATTCAGCTGGGTAATCCACAGCAGATTGAATACTGCTCTACGCCGATCCAAGTTGAGCTATCAATTGCCTTATGTACCTTGGTTCAAAAACTGAAGTTGCTTACAGCTCCAAAGGCTTTGGAAGGGATCCTTGCAACTTCTTCAGAAGTCCTCTTCATACTAAATTTTAATATGACACAACAGATAAATAATTAATTAACTGCTCTTCTGGGGGTGGGCAATGATGCCACCTCTGCAAATTTAATTAAATATAAAAATGTCATTTAAAAAACCAATTCGGATGTTGTTGGGTTGTTTTTATTTTTGTTCTGGCTTTGTTCTGACCTTTAATAGATTGCACATTCATGCCTGATATACAGTCCAACCGATTGTATTCTTTGGGGTGCCATCCATACAATGGATAAGGTCACACTGGACAAGGCTTTTAATGTTTATTTTACTGAACGTGCAGACATTTTTTTTAAGGGGAAATAACCAGCCCAGAACAGGTTTGTGATATTAAAAGTTTAGCAAGAGCACTTAGACCTATGGTATATATTGCCCCATAGTGCTTTACAGCACTCTCTGGGCGGTTTACAATGTCAACATATTGCCCCCAACAATCTGGGTCCTCATTAGCTTAAGTTGTTCCCCGCCCAGTCATTTAGGATCATAGTAAAAATCACATCTCTAACACTGATATCTACAATGGGAAAAAGTTCTCATTGATGAAAGCTTATCATCCTATGCAAATAACAACATAGGTGTGTGCGGGTATGTACCTGAGGAGATGGATCTATCAAATCTAATAGTTATGCATGTCAACAGGGTTTACTTCTATCATCCCACAATTCTGGTGGAAAGAAGGGCAGAGAAATTGACAGATTGTGCTTCATCAAAAACCCCATTATTATGTTCTATGACATTTGTCAATCTCTTCCACTGCCATCCTCCTACCATTGTGTTCAGTCCTCCTCCATCTTCTCTCCCTAAAGGTTGGCTCATTATTAATGCATTTAAACTCAATAATATATTTAATGTCATCTCTTGATCGAACCTGTTTGGCATTAACTCTCCAAACCCCAAGACAAAAGCTGTAGCTCAGTCACTATTGTTACATCTAACCCAAATAAGCTAACCTATTTCACAGAGTTCTTTGGTAGGAGAAATTTACGGAAAGGATGCTCTCTATGATGCCTTGGAGACTGCAGGTTGGAAATCCATGAATGAATAAGTGAAATATAGGAACAAGAACTTGAATTTTGGAAAATCTGGGAACAAAGTCTGCAATGCAAGCACTCCAATCTAATTTTCTTCTTAATAGTGACAGTACTTTGGTTCCTGAGATTAGTCAAGACCTTCTCAAAACTGTCATCAAAACATCACAGTGACAAAATGTCCACATCCTGACTCCCTGGAGAAAACTGTTGATTCATTTACTCCTCCCTGTTAATCTAATCTTAACAGCTCAGAATTCTTGGCAGCCCTGCTTACCTGTCTGAAAATCAGAGGTGGCATTGGCAGGTATTGCTCATTGCTTAATTCAGATGCACTCTTGAGTTACAACCCACTGTCATTTTCCTCACTGTGAATGTTCCTCCTTCATTAAATTCCTTTGAAAATTAAATGTAAAGCATAACATTCTCCTTCCCCCCAGTTTATAACACTTGCATCTCTTTGTCTCCATCTCCCCCCCCCCAAATTTAACTGCCACCTTCTTGTCCCTCCATCATCCTTTCTTCTTCTCCATGGTTGCATAAAGCTTTTCAAACTGCCCAAGGAGTCTTCCAGATGAAGACATCACCCTTGTAGGGAGGCAAAATGGCTCACCCATTCATCAAACAGTATTGGATCTGACACATTCCTGTGCTAATGGCATTGTATCTCCAGACGGAAAAATACCATTTCGTGGCATTAAATGCCACAACAGAAATAGCGACTCATCATGCCATGTACTTGAACGGGTGGCCTGTGGTGTCAAGGGAATATAGATTAGCTGATAGTTCTCTGAAGCGAAACGTCTTCAAAGAAAAACCGGAAAGTCCAGTTGCCTCTTGAAAAAGCACCTTTGGGACAATTCTATATTTCTGCATTTCCAGAAAGTGACTATTGCCTAGACTTTTTTTTCACTGGCTACTGCTGGGATTCCAGTCATATCTTTTCCCAGGACAGGTCCAAAGCATTTTGCTGGCCAAACCAAAGAACAGGACAATTTCTCTCTCATTTCATAAACCCAAGTTGTCAGTACTACCGGTAGCAATTCAGTTTTTCATCAGTATTGATAATATTGTCAGACCCTGCCATTGACTGCCCACGAAGGCAAAAGATTGATGTGGGGACACCTCTTTCTTTTCCAACATCCTACTGTCATTCATTACTTGGTGATTTCCAGATTGGCATGTTTTACTTGTATATTGACTATTTGACTGGTTTTCATTTTCAAGTTGATTCATTATTAACCATAATCAGTTCATTTACATTTCAGACTGAACAAAATCAGTGATTATACAGTATATACTAAGCATGCATTCTAGAGATTTCTGCAGTCATGTTTCTCTGATTGTGTACAGTAAATGAAGAAAGCTAGATCAATTATGTCAATTGAATAAGATAACTTGGATTAACAAAACTCCAACACTTCAGTGACTGTCTATGAATTGTTAGTGGCGTATGATTCTTGGAAGAGCTTATTTCTTATTCTAAGACACAGATATCATCTAAAGAATCTCCCAAACAGATAAAAAAAGAGTCATGAGTGTAAAAGTTATGCTATCACATTGTTGGATTAATACTGTAAGAAAGAGGTAAGCAACAGGGGAAGAGATGCTTTGTCGTTAGGAGAAAAGTGAATTTCAAAACAATGAATTTTATTCCCAGCTGGATGCAAATAGTGAAGAATAAGCAGAGCTCCTTTAAGTAACAGAGAGATGGTCTATAAATGGTGGATAAAATCAGATATTTTACAGTACTGAAATGTGTATCAACCAGCTTTTCTCCAAGGTCTCCATTTTATGGTTGGCTGGACCATAGTAGTATATAATCAGGCAGCCAGGCTGTAGGACATTCCCAGCAAAATGCTATGATGCCAACTGTTGATACATAAAGTTACAGCAGCACACAAATTACTTACTTACATCCTGACATCTCATGCAAGTACATAAGTTGTGGCATTTATGCGGAGATGTCAACACAAGATTTCATGATTTGCTCTCTCCCACAGACACCCATAGCCAGATTAGTCCATAATAAATTCCAGGTAGTCCTCGACTCACAGCAGTTCATTTAGTGACCTTTCAAAGTTGAGTCACTGAAAAAAATGAGCATCTTTCATACTTATGACCGTTGCAGCATCTTCATGATCATGGGATCAAAATTCAGATGCCTGGCAACTGATTCATATTTATGACGGTTGCAGTGTCCTGGGGTCATGTGTGATCACCTTTTGCAACCTTCCCACAAGCAAAATCAATGGGGAAGCGAGATTCGCTTAACAACTGAGTTACTAATTTAACAACTGCAGTGTTTCACTTAAGAACTATGGCAAGAAAGGTCGTCAAATGGGGCAAAACTCACTTAGCAACTGAAATTTTGGTCTCAATTGTGGTTGTAGCAATAGCAATAGCACTTAGACTTATATACCGCTTCACAGTGCTTTTACATCCCTCTCTAAGCTGTTTATGTTGTAGTCCGCCATCGGCCTGTGGAGCTGGCGGCAGAGTCAGACAGTGAGGAGGCTGGGGAGGAACATGGGCCAGGCCTGGAGTCTGGAGAAGGCTCGGTGCCAGAGGCAGGGATCCAGCCCGGGCCATCTGGGAGGTCTGTCCCGACTCCAGAGCCCCCATTTTATTTAAAATTTTGTAAGCTACCCAGAGTCATCAATGTGTGAGTTGGGCGGCTATAGAAATTTGTTTCATAAAATATGTAAAATATTACTCCAGCCAGGAGATTCCAGCAGCAGCCAGCAGCAGAGGCTGCTGAACATGGGTATTTATTGGCAGTGCTTATTTGCATGATTTAATCTTCTTGGTGGGAATGTAAGAATCTCAATTATATAAAATGAAACAACATCTAATCCAATATTGATAAATCTCTCCCGGGTCTCAGGTGTGAGATTTTCTCCTCATCTGCTATTTGATTCTTTAACTGGAGATGTCAGCAATTGTATCTCAGGCTTTCTTCATGCAAAACATGTACTCCTTCATTCAGCTACAGCATTTTGCTGAGATTAGTTTCTTACATAAACCCTGTTTCCACAATACATCTAATCCAGCTACATCTACCTGCCAGTGGTTCCGACAGCTTGCAATGAAATGAACTGGAGCAAAAATCTTTATTCTGGTAATACGGAGTTTGTCACCCACTTTCTCCAGGAGATGTCTAGTACCCCTTGAGTTCTTGCATCAGGACTACCTTGGAAAAGCTTTGTGACATCACTAATTCCTTCCCTACAAGCCAGAAAAGCAACCGGAGGCAGACTTGGTTAATGAAGCCTATTAGCTTCACTGCTTTGTGCTGCCAAACCCTGGCAGTGTATCTTGTAATGAAAAAGCTTGGGTTTTTTTTTTTATCTACTCTTTCTCTCAGGGATTTTGCTTGGACAACTATCTAGGGAAATGGAACCATTAAATAGGATTAGATGAAGCTGTGACGCAGCTGGATGGATGAGGTGAGTTCAACCATATGCATGACTGAACTGTTCTGGGCTAAATTTAACCTCTTACAGGAGTTAAATTGTCCCTCCCCTTTAGTATTCCAAGACACTAACACTTTCACTGACCCAGTTAAGCATGTTGTGGGAATAGGATAACTGTTTTACACAAACATGTCAAGCTCCATTGAGCCACTACTGTATATTCTTAAAAGATATAATTATGTGCATTTACATTCATGCTAATACCCACAAGGTTCTCGTTCACATTAATGAGAATATGGAATCTGTCAGTACATATACTAGGGACTATGGGCTCCTGAGATATTTGTAGAACATGAGAACATAAGTAGTGCTCTAATGGATCAGATCCCTGGCCTATCTAAACCAGAAGTCAGCTCTCATATTGGAATCAGTCTAATTTTCCTTTTAATTTCCATACAATTTATTTCTAAATCAGTACGGAGATTTAAGATGATTCTATGGGCTGAAGTGTGATGTAGATGTTATAAATTTAGATACAGATATTAGGACTGCTAACTATGGCTGCCCTCTAGACAGCAGCAAATTGGTACCGAAAGTCTCCTTACTACTATCTAGTGGACATTCAGATTTTGCAAACCAGTGTGGGAAGCCACTCCTCCCCCTAGAAGAATGAAATATTTTGAGGAACATTTAAAAAAAATGGCAGGATAAAATATTTCTCCTAAAAGAGAAATAAAAAATCTTAAGGGAGACAGAAACTCAGAGCCCCAGCTCTCTGCCCCCAAGCAGATACTGAGCTTTTAGAAATGCAGATTTGGTAATCCATTACTCCCTGCAGCAAAGTCTGAACAAAGGCAGAGTGATAGGATTAGCCGTCACCCAAGAGCCAACACAGGGCAAAGCCATTAAGCCATAATAGGAATTATTGCATCACCCTCCAAACTTCAACCAAACTTAGCTCATACAGACACCTAGGATTTGTACTTTGCCTATAGAGCCAGCTATGACCCCTACATGTCTCCTACATGGCACCATGGGAGCCTGATAACAGCCAATAGAATACATGTTCTTGCACAGGAACAGGAAACTCAAGTGCAAAGCCCAGGAGAAAGTATAAAAAAAAACCACTCTCAACTCCATGAGGTCAGCTGCCCAGAATCACATGTGTTTGGTGGTTCTGCTTCATCAATAAATGGACCCTCTTTCCAATCAGCCTCTAGCCTCCATTTTGTCTGCAGTGCCTTTCTCCCGGCTTGGACCTGGACCTGGATATTTCTTCCAACACCAGATTTGATGGCTCTAAATGATATAGCTATGTAACACCCAAATATGTTTAGATTGAAAACCAATCAAAGCTATTGCTTAGTAGTCTGCTGTAATATTTAAGATGGTTTGTGAATGCTTATCTCAGTATGAAGAAATTCTTTCAAAAGAATAACATTAAAACCAAAGTCATATTTTGCATATTTTAGTTGATCTGCTTTTAAACAGCTTGGATTGCCATTATTGAAAAAATGAAAGAAGCAATTTATAAAGATGCTCCTTAATGGACTGAGATTTACTGGAATACTTTATTATTTTTCATTTCTAGTTTTGCATAAACAGAATGAAAGCCATTTGAGGATTTCAGGAAACATCATGAAGTGCACTAAGCTTTTACAGAGTCTGTCAATAAATTACTGCCACGGCAATCAGATAATTCTTGTTTTGTTTCAAAATCATTATTGTGTCATTATGCATCAGTGATGAATTAGTATTTTGGTTAGGTTGTTATAGTGTTTCGACTGTCAGTCATTAATGAAAAATATAGCCTAGGTTGCTCACATTTCACTAGGATTCTTCATTTATCTTTATTCAGCTGCTTCAGAATACTTTAAAAACTAACCATGTGTGAATTATAATGTTGATGGAACTAGATATCTACGGAACTCCCTTATACAATGGAACTAATATATAACTAGATGATCTTCTATTGAGAATAGTTTCATTAGCTCATCCAAGTTGCTCACTAGACACATTTTCTTTGTTAGTATTGGGGTGCCAGCATGATACCTCAGATGAAAGTCAGCCAAAAGGAAGCTGATTCATATGTGTTGGAAATAAAAATGTATTAACTACTTTCTTGCTTATTCTAGCTGATCGCTGACTCCTTTTTCAGCATTGCAAATTAATATGTGCTGAAGCCTTCCAATTTCCTGAAATTTTCCCTCCCCTGGGAAAGAGGTCCCTATTTTTTAATATCATACTGTCAATAGCAATAGCACTTAGACTTATATACCACTTCATAGTGCTTTACAGCCCTCTCTAAGTGGTTTACAGAGTCAGCATATTGCCCCCAATAATCTGGATCCTCATTTTACCCACCTCGGACGGATGGAAGGCTGAGTCAACCTTAAGACGGCTAGGATCGAACTGCTGGCAGTCGGCAGAATTAGCCTGCAATACTGCATTCTAACCACTGCGTCACCAGGCTCTCAAGCTGCTTTAGAATTATCTTCAGCAGTATTTTTGAACCTGATAATTAAGACAAAGCAATAAATGAGTTCAGCTATTGTTGTTATTCTCACTCTCCATCCATATGTACCATTTTCATAGCTCCTGGTGCGAAAAGTTCTCAGGATGTCAAACAACAACAACAACAAAAAAGTAAATGAACATTTTATTTCTAGTCATGACCTAGTCTAACTGCAATTAAAAAGAACAACTAACAATGAACATGACACAAGAGGGCTACATCAATAAACACCATGGTTTACAATCCTAAATCTCTAAACTGGTTAGCCTTGCCATTTCACTTTGTTGCTAAGGTTTACAACAAAGCTGCCCAAACCGTTTCACTTTACTGACTGCCGTTCTGCACAACTGCTTACCATCCCTTCAACCAACCATAGAACACAGAACATCGAATCACAGGGCAGCTTTGTTAAACAAGTAAGTTTTCAACTTTTTTTAAAAAAACTAATTTTTGTGGAAGATTTTTTTTTACAGAATAACAATACAATTTTTAAAAAAAGGGAAAGTATAAGTAAAGAAAAGCGATCGTATAAAATATATTCATCAAGAATCATAAGATACAACACTTAGTGATAGTCATAGGATACTAATAAGCAATTAAATCATACTAGGAAACAATAAAACAATATAAATTGTAAAGATACAAGCACAGTAAATGGTTAGAGCCATAAGTGGGAAGAGATAGGTAATAGGAAGGATGAGAAGAATAATAGTAATACTTATTTATTTATTTATTTATTTGGGATACGAATAAAAGAGAATATTAGGACAGGGACGGTAGGCACGCTGGTGCGCTTAAGCAAGCCCCTTACAGACCTCTTATGAATGGGGTGAGGTCGACAGTAGACAGTCTAAGGTTAAAGTTTTTTGGGTTTGGGGAAGAAACCACAGAGTCAGGTAGTGAATTTCAGGCATTGATCACTCTGTTGCTGAAGTCGTATTTTCTGCAGTCGAGCTTGGAGCGGTTTACATTAAGTTTGTATTTATTGTGTGCTCGTGTATTGTTGTGGTTGAAGCTGAAGTAGTCATTGAAAGGTAGGACATTGTCGTAAATAATTTTATGTACTACGCTTAGGTCAGATCAAAGGCGGCGGAGTTCTAAGTTGGCTAAACCCAAAATTTCAAGTCTGGTGGTATAAGGTATTCTGTTGTGAGCAGAGGAGTGGAGGACTCTTCTTGTGAAATATTTCTGGACTCTTTCAATTGTATTAATGTCCGATATGCAGTGTGGGTTCCAGACAGGTGAGCTATATTCGAGAATTGGTCTAGCGAATGTTTTGTACGCTCTGGTTAGCAGTATAATATTGCCAGAGAAGAAGCTACGCAAGATTAGATTAACAACTCTTAGTGCCTTTTTTGGCAATGTTGTTATAGTGGGCTCTGGCACTTAGATCATTAGATATGAGTACTCCAAGGTCCTTGACAGAGTGAGGGTCATCTACAAGGTCGTGTCCTCCAAGCTTGTATTTTGTGTTCTGATTCTTTTTGCCAATGTGTAAGACTGAGCATTTGTTGGTTGAGATTTGAAGTTGCCAATTGTTTGACCATTCTGATACATAGTCAAAGTCTTTTTGAAGGGTAGCAGCATTGTTGTTGGTGTTAAATAGTTTAACATCGTTGGCGAAGAGAACGCAGTTGCTTATAATATGATCACAAAGGTCATTTATGTAAAGTATGAAGAGTGTTGGTCCTAGAACGCTGCCTTGAGGGACACCACTGTTGACAAGTGCAGGATTTGATAGAGAACTCCCTATTTTAACCACTTGTTGTCTTTTTGACAGGAACGCAGTTATCCAATCATGTAGGGGTCCAGAGATGCCATAAGATTTTAGTTTCAGAAGTAGTTTGTCGTGTACCACTGAATCAAAGGCTTTACAAAAGTCTATGTAAATCGCGTCTATTGCTTTACCCTGATCGAGTTGTGTAGTCCATATGTTTTTGCAGTGTAGGAGTTGCAGATTACAGGATAATTTTTTCCTGAAACCAAATTGTTTGTTAGAGAGTAGGTTGTTAGTTTCTAAGTGGAAGGTAATGGATTGTTTTATGATTGATTCCATGACTTTGCAGGTGACGCAACATAATGAGATTGGTCTGTAATTTTCAACATTGCTGGGATCTTCTTTTTTGAAGATAGGGATGACCGTGGCTAGTGACCATAAGTTGGGTAAGGAGCTGGTCCTGAAAGATTTTTCAAAAATTATGCTTAGAAGTTCAACTTTTACAGAATAACAATACAATTTTTAAAAAAGGGAAAGTATAAGTAAAGAAAAGCGATTGTATAAAATATATTCATCAAGTATCATAAGATACAACACTTAGTGATAGTCATAGGATACTAATAACCAATCAAATCATACTAGGAAACAATAAAACAATATAAATTGTAAAGATACAAGCACAGTAAATGGTTATAGTCATAAGTGGGAGGAGATAGGTAATAGGAAGGATGAGAAGAATAATAGTAATACAGTCTTAGTAAATAATTTGACAATGTTGTGGGAATTATTTGTTTAGCAGAGTGATGGCATTCGTGGAAAAAACTGTCCTTGTGTCTAGTTGTTCTGGTGTGCAATGCCCTATAGCGTTGTTTTGAGGGTAGAAGTTGAAACAATTTATGTCCAGGATGTGAGGGGTCTATAGATATTTTCACAGCCCTCTTTTTGACTTGTGCAGTATACAGGTCCTCAATGGAAGGCAGGTTACCATCAGTAAATAAGAAAGAAAAAGAGGGGGGAAAGAGGGGGGAAACAGAAAAGGAAGGGAAAAATGATTGGCACAGTACGGTGGCAAACACAGTGAGAGCAGACCTGTCACACTATGGAAGCACACCCATTCCTTTTGTTTGCTATTAGAGACTCCAGCCAATTTTACAAGTTGACAATATGACGCAGTTCCGCATGAAGCAAACATTTTCAGTGCTTGTTTTCCTCCCATAAGTCATAAGCAGTCTTATGGACAGTAGGTTTGCCCATTAAAGAACCTAAGAGATTAAGCAGATTTTTTAAGTGGAGCTGGTTTGCCTTTCTCATTTTAAACCCCAGGCTGTCAGCCAGATCACAAATGTCAAATTAATAAGAAAGCCCCATGTTTCTTTGTGGGGGCAAGGAAAAAAAGACTTGTAGCCAGCAAAATTTCTTGTTTTAAAATATTTCACATATTACTCCAAAACCATTACCACTGTCACACACTGAAAATGCATAGGAGTTTGGATGAATAGGTCTCCATCTAGAAAAACAGTTCTGAGTTAGCAATAATTCTAGCTAGCTGCTACTCCTCTGCTACAGGAAAAATGGGCAACTTATGGCAGGCAGTGAGTAGTTTTTCTTCCTCTTCCAAAGCATCAGGACCGGGGTCATTCAAGAAAACCAATGGGGGAGGGATTTAGAAGTCCAAAGAAAGCCTCTTTTCATACAATGCATAATTAACTTTTGGAATTCATTACCAGAAAAGTTGGTGATGGTTACTGACCTGGATGGCAAAAAAGAAGAGTGGGTGGTTCTTAAATATGATAATGGATGGATGGATGGATGGATGGATGGATGGATGGATGGATAGATGATAGATAGATAGATAGATAGATAGATAGATAGATAGATAGATAGATAGATAGATAGATAGATAGATAGATAGATAGATAGATAGATAGATAGTTGATGGATGGATTGGATAGGTTTATGGAGGGCAAGTATATTGAGGACTAGTAGCCTTGAAAATTCAGTGTAACTTCCAGAATAAGAACAGTAAACCATCACTTGAAGGGTTATAATTGTGGGAGAAGATTGTGTCTCTGTCTCTTGTTTGTGAGCACTCCAGAGATATTTCATTGATTCCTGTGAAAAAAAACACGCTGAACCTTGGCCCAGGAAAACTATTCTTATGAGGTCTCAGAGCATCATTTTTCATCCTCCATAGATTCATTCATTCATTCGTTCGTTTGTTCGTTCGTTCGTTCGTTTGTTTGCTCGCTCATTCATTCAATTTCTATAGCTTCCCATCTCAATCCAATTGACTCTGGACAGCAAGCAATATTACAATAATTAAAACCATAAAACCCCCTAAAGAGTTATGAATTATACAACCGAAAATTATCATAATGATTACATAAAAATTAACAGTGTAAATAGGTAAAGGGGCTCCTGACACTTTCAGGACCCCAGGCACTCTGCCTCAGATTCAGACTCATTGCACCCAAAACTCAGAGGCATACACCCACTTTTAAAACCAGGTCAATTGTTGTTCCAACTATTTTTGATCTCATAGGTATCATGTTGTCAGGTTTATCCATCAGGAAGAGTTTCTTAAGTTATTGTTAAGCTTATGTTTGCATTAGCAGTGATATCTATATCTATATCTATATCTATATCTATATCTATATCTATATCTATATCTATATCTATATCATCTATATCTATATCTATATCTATATCTATATCTATATCTATATCTATATCTATATCTATATCTATATCTATATCTATATCTATATCTATATCTATATCTATATCTATATCTATATCTATATCATCTATATCTATATCTATATCTATATCTATATCGTCTACATCTAACAATGTTGTTATGATGGCCTCTCAGCTTGGTTGTTTCCTGCAGACGTTTCAC
>QLTV01003646.1:3256873-3271092 GCA_003457575.1 Thermophis baileyi
TGACATCTCCTGGCTCTAACAGTCATGTGCAAGCTAGGGAAGTACATCTGAAGGCATGTGTAATGTTCTAATGTACAGAAGTTATGGTTAAATGTGTGGGAGAAAGTGGACTCTGGGTGTGTTTTTCCAAATGCAGTAAGTGAGGTTGAATGTGTAGTTTTAGAAGAGCTGTGTGTGTTTGTACATACACATACAGTATATATAGTAGATAATGTATCTTTTTGTGTGCCTGTGTGTAATATGTATGTACACATATGGCATATATACATAGGATTAAATAGTATATTTTGGATGTTCAGTAGTAGTAAATAGACAGGGAAATTGTATTTCGTTGAGGCCTTTGAGGCGAAGAGAGGCCAGACACCCTAACCCTAACCCTTGACGTGAGTGATGTCAAGTTGGTCACACCCACCCAGTCACATGATCACCCAGTCATATGATCATCCAGCAACCCCCCCACCCAGTCACATGACCGCAAAGCCACTCCCACCCAGTCACATGACTGCCAAACCACTCCCACCCAGTCACGTGACTACAAAGCCACGCCCACCATCACATTACCATCAAGCCCACAAAATAAGCCACGCCCACAGAACCGGTAGTAAAAAAATTAGAACCTACCCCTGGTATAAACTGATGTGACACCAAGAAAATTGCATGGCTGTCTCCATGCAATCACCAGGAGGCATGTTCAGTTTGTTATTTTAACACAGTAGATTTTTGAAATGGCATTAAATAAAGCAGACCACATAAAAAAGAGTTTGGGACAAGTAAGAATATTATCCAGTAAGCTCAGGATTTTCCAAAACATTTTTTTTTTATTACCAACTGACAAATTAGAGAAATGTGGGGGTGCTGAAACTGGGAATTTCTGCCTAAAAAGCATGGGCTCTGTCATGAACCCTAAAATGTATTGCTGTGTTTTTTGTCAGCATCTCATATTGCTGACTCACCCTCAGTCTGGAATTAATTCCTATTCAAAATCTTTTCCACAAGTTGCTTACCAAACCATCCTATACTAGTGCATTTAATTTTTGTTTCTTTTGCACTTATTCGCGCTAAATTTCATTTCAAAATAATTTACAGCCCATTTTATAGCCTAGCAAGATCATTTTGAAGTTTACCTCAATCTCATCTATCTATCATCTATCTATCTATCATCTATCTATCCATCAATCATCTATTTCTTTCCCATTTTTTTATTTCTACAAAGAAGTCATGATGGCAAACATATCCAACACATATCCCAAAGGTGCTTTTTCAGGAAGCAATTGGACTTTCTTGTTTTGTTTTGTTTTGTTTTGTTTCTTTTTCTTTGTCAGAGCTGAAGAAGCTTCTTGGATGAGAAGCGAAACATCTTCAAAGAAATAAAACAAGGAAGTCCAGTTGCCTCCTGAAAAAGCACCTTTGGGACAACCATGACCTGGATGACTGAGAATCTCTACAGACTTTTAGCTATGCAATTTGGGATGAACACCCTTTGAATGGTGTAGGAGTATATAACAGATTTCCAGAAAAAATTGCAGACTACAGGAACCATTAGCACTACTCAGGTGACCCTAAGGACACAGATAAACCTTCAAGTGCTTCAATGACCCTCAAAAAGGATGCAAATGATCAACTGTCTGCAAGGAATATAAATCCTTCCATTCCCCACTATCCTGTCAGAGCTGAAGAAGCTTCTTGGATGAAAAGTGAAACGTCTTCAAAGAAAAACAACAAGAAAGTCTAGTTCCCTCCTGAAAAAGCACCTTTGGGACAACCATAACCTGGATGACTGGGAATCTCCATAGACTTATATCCAACACATCTTCCTCCTTCTATTTTTCCCACAACAACCCTGTGAGATGAGTTGGGCTGAGAGAAAGTGACTGGCCCAAAGTCACCCAGCTGGCTTACATGGTTAAGGTGGATCCAAAATCACAGCCTCCCACTTTCTTAATCACTAGACCAAACTGGCTCTCTCACATGTCATTGTGCATTTGTTAAGTGTGCCATCCTGCTCTTCATCCAATTCAGTAACAAAAATATCAAAGAGTAGAGAATCAAAGATTGGACACCGCGACACTTTCTTCTCTCTGAAGAGAAACCATTAGTTGCCATTCTCTGAGTGAGATTTCTGAGCTAGTGATGTTTCCTTTTCCATTTCTAGAAGGATAGAAGGACAGCATCACCAGAGTCAACGGAATCTTGACTTTCTTTTTTAAATAGTCAAAATACTTGATGATACACTTCAAGCTGTTTATTGTAGCATCGTTTGTCTGCACATGGATCAGCAGAAAGAGATAACTGTCAGTGAATTTCTTGGAAGTTTCATGTTCTGAAAATTTATCTGTCATATTCCTGATCTCTGCTCCTGGCAAACAGGCAACACAGCTCATAAGTTGAGAAGTTAAGCTGGCATCCATTTGTTTGGATTTCCTTGTAGTAGTGAGTCAGCCCTACCACGATTCTTCTTTATCTTGCAGGGCATAGTTGCATCCTTTCTACTTCTGACTTCCATTCTGCACTGTATTCCCCTGAAGGATCAGGTAAATTCACTCTAAATCTGAGCTCCATTCCTCCTTACTATAAGCACACCTGCACATTAGAGATCAGAAAGTTTGACAGTGCTTTTAAGGGGATGCTTTCCTTACTTGCCACTCTAGCCAATGGCTCTGGGGTTTCACTATGGTAGCCAATCTATGTGCTAATTGGGATGACTTTGCTTAATGTTTCAAGATTAGCCAGCCTTTCATGATACTGGAGACACAGCATAACCAAGAATCTGACATTATCCTTTTCAGAGTTGCATTCTCATGTCCTCTAGTCCCTTGAGTAAGTTGAAAGGCTGAGTTCAGTTCCCAGACTTAGAGAGCCTTCCTAAACCCATTTGTTTCACGTTGCTTTCCACATTCCCACCCCCCATAATTTCTTCCAAATAGCTAAGAGTAGCAAATAGAGTTTTCTCCATTTTATTCTCAGCATTATCTTTGTGGTTGGTTAGGGTGGCTTAGAGTGACTTTTGTAAGGCGATGTGTGTGACTTTAGAATAATATTTTTTAAAAAAGAAAAAATCCTTCCAAGGATCATGTGAAGCCGCTGAGAAATATTATATTGATTTTCATTATTAATGTAAGGTTCAGAAGATGGCTTTTAGTGACTGAGGTGATTCAGGAAATGAAATTTCTACAATACTTGCATGTAATCCTTAGAAATACAAAGGCAGATGACAAGAGAGAGAGAGAGAGAGAGAGAGAGAGAGAGAGAGAGAGTCACGTGATCTGATGAATAGCTTTAAAGGATGCTATGATTCAGATGCTGTCTGAATTATTATTGTTTGGAGCTAATGTATTATTCATCCAGGAGTAACAATGTATAGATTATTCTGAACAATACAGTGCCTATTTGAAATAGATACTTAGGCATTTTGACTATGGCATAATTGATTCTGAAGCATCGACATGTTTTAAATAGATTTTTGATCTATTCCTTGACAGTGGCATCTGTATTCTCATTACTCAGTGTTTGTTTGTATTTAATTTTCTCACCATGCGTGTGGACATTGGTGCCCTGAATCTCATCAGAAAACTCTGCCATCAATAAAATCAGGAAAAGCTACAGAGGGAGAGAACTATTAGAACCAGACTAAGCAAGATTAAAGAATCCATTGGTTTGAGTTCTTGACTAGTAAGGAGATCATTCAATATTTGCAAGACAATCATCTGTGCAGGCAGAAGAGCTTCCTTGTGACTTGAAGTCTATGTACTACATTTGGCTGTTATTGGTAAAATAATGAATCAGAATAACAGAGTTGGAAGGGACCTTGTAGGTCATCTAGTCCAACCCCCCGCCCAAGCAGGAGACCCTACACCATTTCTGACAAATGGCAGTCCAATCTCTTCTTGAAAGCCTCCAGTGATGAAGCTCCCACAACTTCTGAAGGCAAGCTGTTCCATTGGTTGATTGTTCTCACTGTCAGAAAATTTCTCCTTATTTCTAGGTTGAATCTCTCCTTGTTCAGTTTCCATTTATGATTCCTTGTCTGGCCTTCAGATGACATTTGCATAAAATTTCATTTTTCTGAGTGGCCTGGAAATATTATAATTATCAAATATGTTTGTTCTGTTTTGAAGAATAAGCGGTTGCTTTTCTATTCAGATTCTTCCTGTAATAGCCAGCATGTTTGGGGTTACCTGTGGTCTGACGGCATGAGTTCCTGTTCTTGCCTCAGCTCCTGCCAACCTAGCAGTTCAAAAGCATGCAAATGCGAGTAGATAAATAGGTACCACTTTGGTGGGAAGATAACAGTGTTCCGTTCACCTCAGCATATAGTCATGCCAGCCACTTGACCAAGGAAACATCTTCAGACAATGCTGGTTCCCTCAGCTAGAAAACAGAGATGAGCACTACCTCCTAGAGTCAGACATGACAGGGCAGGGGAAACCTTTACCTTTCTTACATTCCATGTTTAAATAACTATGTTGATAATTCATAGTGTGGGGAATCTCTTAAAAAAGTTAAAATGGCAGTTGTGACCAGAGGTGGGTTCCTCCTGGTTCAGACTGGTCCGTCTGAACCGGTAGCGACCCGCTGGTGATGTCACGATGCTGTCATGGATCCGGTTCGGTTGGTGCCGGTCCGTGGGCGCCATCTTTTTTTTGAATTTTTTGAATTTTTAAAAAAATTTTTCTTCTGCGCATGCGCAGAAGCCGAGTTTCCGGCACTGCACATGCGTTGCCATCTTGTTTTCAGCTTTTTTTTGGAATTTTTTTATTTTTTTGCATTGCGCATGCACGTGCACGCGAAGCATGTGCGCGGCCACGCGGCGCAGCCACGCGGCGCGGGAGGAAGTTAACTGGCAGCGAGGTAAGTTAGAACCCACCCTTGGTTGTGACTATTGAATAGAATTCCTGTGCTTTTTATATATACATTCATATTGCATGCACATACAAAGAGTTGATCTTTTGACTGCCATCTTGACATTTTTTTACTTCCCCAAACTGATGCTGCTGCGTGTTGATGGTGGATGTCTAGATTAAGTGCAAGTCCTCCTCAATTTACAACCATAATTAAACCCCAAATTACAGTTACAATTCATGCCAGTCATGAAGTAGATCATGTGACAGCACCCAATTTTACGACCTTTTTTCCAGGGCTCGTTAAATGAATCCATTATTCGCAATGGACATTTTTTTTGCTGGAACCTGGAAGTAAATGCCGGTTTCCAGCCAAAATTGTCCTAAATCATGGCCACATGATTGTGTGACCCTGTAAACAGCCATAAAAGCAGCCAGTTGCCAAGCGCCCAAAATGCAATCATGTGACTGCAAGGGGTGAGCTGCCACTGGAACTTCAAATCCATGTCATAAATAGACCTGAGGAGGTCCATTGTAACTTTGAACAATCACTAATTGACCGGTCATAAGTCGAAGACTACATTTCAGACAGCAACAGCCAAAATGGCATGAATGTCTTGTCTTATTCACTAAATATTTTTGTTTCCCTGTCAAAAAGGATGGGCTTTGTACAATTGTGGCTGCCATCTTGAATTTTTTTTATACGCCTGATTTCTATCACTATATGCATGTTAATACTTTACTTTTGTATTTGATGCTCTAAATGTATTATATTCCTTTCATCATCACTATCATCATCCCTTCTTGCTATGGGATTGGTGTTAGAGGAAGCAACAACAACTCCGATTATTTCATAATACTCCTTTGATTTGAGTTGGATGGGGAAGAGATCACTAATTTCTATTAAATTATTTCCAGTTTGAGTTTGTTGTGGCCTTAGAGTGGTGCAAGTTTACTTGCACAAATATATAGCTGAAATGTATCAGGGATAGTTTTTATGAGTATTTAAACTTTGAATGAAGGTTGAAGGTGATGATTATTCAATATAGACTACATTTTAACATGTGTCTGTTCTGCCCCCAAAATGAACAACAATATTGTTGAGCCGCGGTGGCGCAGTGGTTAGAGTGCAGTATTGCAGGCTACTTCTGCTGATCACCGGCTGCCAGCAGTTTGGCAGATCGAATCTCACCAGGCTCAAGGTTGACTCAGCCTTCCATCCTTCCGAGGTCGGTAAAATGAGGACCCAGATTGTTGGGGGCAATGTGCTGACTCTGTAAAACCGCTTAGAGAGTGCTGTAAAGCACTATGAAGCGGTATATAAATCTAAGTGCTATTGCTGTTGCTATTACCTATGCTGGATCAGATTCAAACAATACCTAGGTCAAAATTCATTTTTCACTGGTTCCATTCAAAGACCTTTGAGAAATCCAAGGGAGAACATAAATGTTCATAATGAAGAAGGAATTTTAGTTGTTTCAGCTTGCTATGGGTTTTCACTAAAATATAATTCCCTATGTTTTTAGCATGGAAAGAAATATTTACAATTTCTGTTGCCACACAGCTATAAGTCTGCTATCAGATATTCTAGTACTTCCAACCCAATAGAAACAGCTGAAAGGGAAGTCTCCAAAATACTGCCAAAAATATTGTCTTCCCAGACAATATATTCAGCAAGGAAATATGATGTAGCTCTGTATGTCTTGAAACCAGGTTGGTTTCTGGTTGGTTTGTGAATTAAACTCTTTCTGCTGTTTTTTGTTTTTAAAAAATAGAGATCAAAGCATTTCAGTAAAATACTGTGATTATACTGTACCTCCAACAATGTAACAAGATTGGAATAAAAGCCATTTCACTTCTTTTTTTCTTTTTTTGGTCTTTTCTTGGGGGGGGGAAAGAAGTTGAAAAAAGTACTGTTAATTATGAGTGATTATCTCCTATATAATGATGACATTTCTCATGCTTATATCCAAGTTACTGACTCGTGGTTTAGTTTGAAAATGCTTTCCTTGCCTTAGGTACTCACTTTCATAGGCTTCCGCCTTGTGGGCAGCGGGGAAGGCAAGAATGATAAAATGATAAAAAAATTAATCATGAAATGCATTACAATGAGAGCCAGTTTGGTCTAGTGCAGGGGTGTCAAACTCAATTTCATTGAGGGCCGCATCATGGTTGTGTTTGACCTCGGGGGCTGGGGTAGGTGTGGTCAGGGTGGGTGTGGCTAACTCGACATCACTTGTGTCGGGGGCGCCTGTGGTGGCTTCAGCACTCTGCCACCAAAAACGGGTTCCTGAGCTCCATTTTCAGCTGTGACGTCCTCCTGCAACCCTCTGCCATGGCCCTCCCTGGCTCCATTTTTGCTGGCAGAGGCACCGTGGGCCAGTCCTTTGCTGCTTCCAGGGCAGTCCCACAGACCAGATCTATCCACCCCGTGAGCCGGTTCCGGCCCGCGGGCCTTGAGTTTGACACCCCTGTTCTAGTGGTTAAAGCACCAGCTAGAAAGCACCAGAACTCACCATAGCCATAAAAGCCAGCTGGGTGACTTTGAGCCAGTCATTCTCTCTCGGCCCAACCCACCTCACGGGGTTATTGTTGTGGGGAAAAATAGGAGGAGGAAGGTGTATTGGATATGTTCACAGCCTTGAGTTATTTGTAAAAATAATAAAGGCAGGATACAAACCAACAAATAAACAAACAAATAAACTCAACACAGACTTGCCTAGATGGGTATCACTCCGAGTACAAAAAGATGGAAAATGGAGGTTGTACTATAAATTCACCACACCTATTTGGAAATGGATACCTATGTTTACATTTGCTGTTTGGAAAACAAAAATATAGCTGCATGGGTTTCATACAGGGAAAGCAGAATGAATAATTGAATATCAGTGGCATGCTACATTTTCAGGATTGCTTCTGTTTAGAAATGAATAAAGTTCTGGTTATTTGCCATGTATAACAATTTTAAATTAATGGCTCGCTTTAAGTCTTAAAGAGCACTTCAATTTGCAAGTGATGGGAGTTCTAAGAGCACAGGATAAAACATAATAAGAAATTAAGTTCTCAGATGCTTTCTTTCCTAACAGAAAGCTACAGCTGCGGTTCAACAACATTTCTTTCACGGATCTGTTTTAATCAATAATAAATTGGTTCTAAAAAGACTTGCATACTGCAAAGTCACATCTGCAGCCCGATTTTTAGAATTTGGCCTAGCAACATGGAACTCTTATTCGCACAAGAGCTGTTGTTTGTACAACTGGGAATGTTTGTCACAAATAGATTCCTCAGAAAACAGAAGCTTTAATATAAGATAATTGCACTAGCCTGTGACAAATGTGGAAAAATAAGAAACTTTGCCATAATGTGATTTATTTATTTATTATTTATCAATAAAATTTGTATGCCACCCAACTCCCAAAGGACTCTGGGCGGCTCACAACACATGAATAAAAACACCAATAAAAACATAATAAGTACAATTTAAAAATATCAATAAGACATTTACACCTACATACATGGGCCAATCCATAGGTTATTGGCCCCAGGCCTGCCGGAAAAGCCAGGTCTTAACGGCTTTACAGAAAGCCAGTAAGGTGGGGGTAATACGGATCTCGGGGGGAAGTTGGTTCCATAGAGTCGGAGCGGCTACAGAGAAGGCCCTCCCCCGTGGGCCCGCCAGCCAACACTGTCTGGCTGACGGGACCTGAAGAAGGCAACCCTGTGCAACCTCACTGGTAATTGGGAGGAATGTGGGAGAAGGCGGTCACGCAGATAAACTGGTGATGATCCAATGTTTTAGATAAATGGTTGTTTTTTCCCAAATAATCAGGTTTGAATGGATTTATTTATTTTTTAAATTATGTAACTTTCTGAAACTAGCCTGACCCTAGGCAGTTTACAGAAAGTAAGCTCGCCACAACTCACCATGGGACAATTCAACAAATATAAAAGTTAAATTAATTTTGATGAAATCGTGGCCAATAATAATAAAATAAAGAAAATCAATCCAGAAATGCAAGAGTAACAATTTAAAATGAAAACATGGTCATCAATAATAAAAGTAACTGAATGAACGATTAATACAGTGTTGAATTGTCCCGCAGCGAGTTGGCCACCTCGAGTTGTCCCATGCCAAGTTGATAGTTGTGACTTGTTTGCAGTGAGTTGGCCATGCCAAGTTGTCCTAGACCCCATCTGTCTCTACATTCTGGACCACCTGAACTTTCTGGATTGTCTTTGAGAGCAGCCCCATCTATTTCATAGGATTGCAACTCTTCAGATATTGAATGAAGGTCCTACCAAAGATAATCAAGACATGACTGCGGAGTACAGGAAATGTAATAATGGATTATGTTTTGGAAGGCAGACTCCAAATGGCTGTTAGGAAAACAAAATCTTTCTAACAGTTAAAATAGTCTGGCAATGGTACAAACTACCCAGAGAGGCAGATGATTTATTTATTTATTTTATTTATTTAGTTTGCAAAATTTGTATGCCGCCCAACTCCCGAAGGACTCTGGGCGGCTCACAGTATATATATATAAAAAGACAACAATAGAAACATATATATATAAAAAAACAATTTAAAAATACATCAATATTAAAAAAAAACATTCACACAAACATACATGGGCCAATCAATCAATTATTGGCCCCAGGCCTGCCGGAAAAGCCAGGTCTTAATGGCTTTATGAAAAGCCAGTAAGGTGGGGGTAGTACGGATCTCAGGGGGAAGTTGGTTCCACAGAGTCGGAGCGGCTTCAGAGAAGGCCCTCCCCCGCGGGCCCGCCAGCCGGCACTGTCTGGCCGACGGGACCTGAAGAAGGCCAACCCTGTGGGACCTCACTGGTCGATGGGAGGAATGTGGCATAAGCATCCTTGCCTGCTACGTGTCTGCATCAGTCACAATTCTGACACAAACTACAAATTTGTTTATCTATGACTGGAGCACAAGCGGCAGCCAGTGCAGCTCGCGAAGGATGGAACTCGTGTGGGTGTACCTTGGTCCCACGACTGCTCACGCAGCTGCATTCTGGACTAATTGTAGTCTCTGGACAATCTTCAAGGGTAGCCCCATGTAGAGCGCATTGCAATAGTCAAACCATGAGGTGATAAGGGCATGAGTGACCATGAGCAGAGCCTCCTGATCCAAATAGGGCCACAATTGCAAAGGTCCCCCTGGCCACAGCTGTCAGGTGTTGATCTAATCTCAGCTGTGAGTCCAGGAGGACACCCAAATTGCGAACCCGTTCTGAGGGGATTAAGTTTTCTCCCCCCAGAACCAAGGAAAGACGATCAACGTGGTCCTTCGGAGGCAATATCCACATCCACTCGGTCTTGTCTGGGTTAAGTTTGAGTCTTTTAACTCCCATCCAGACCCTTACATCGTCCAGGCACCGGTCTATTACGTCCACTGCTTCACTGAATTGACGAGGGGTGGAGATATACAGCTGGGTGTCATCAGCGTATTGTTGGAACCTCACCCCATGCCATCAGATGATCTCGCCCAGTGGTTTCATGTAGATGTTAAATAAGAAGTGTTCGGTCAGATTCGGATTTACTGGATCTCCAGTGTCGCTTTAGATGTCTCTTGTGGCGTTTCATCTCCCGGAGCTCTTCGGTAAACCAGGGAGCTCTCCGGGATCCACTGCCACGTAGAGGTCGCAAAGGCGCAATCCGATCTAGAGCCCCAGACGCCGCCCTGTTCCAGGCGGTTACTAGAGCCTCGGATGGATTGTGGACAAGGGATTCAGGTAATTCCCCAAGCTCCTTCTGGAACCCTTCCGGGTCCATTAGGCGTCTGGGGCGGAACCACCTAATCGGTTCCACCTCCCTGCGATGTGGGAGTGGTGCCATAAAGTCTAACTTCAGCAGGAAATGATCTGACCATGACAAGGGAGCGACATCTATACCCCTTACTTCCAGATCATGTCTCCACTGCCCCGCAAGAAACACCAGGTCAAGTGTGTCCCCCCCCCTATGAGTCGTACCCTGAACTACTTGGGTCAGGTCCATGGTTGTCATGGAAGCCATGAACTCCTGAGCCGAATCCGAGGATTCGCCGAGTGATGGCAAGTTGAAGTCCCCCAGTACCATAAGCCTGGGGAACTCCACCGCCAACCTGGCTACTGCCTCTAACAGCACAGGCAGGGCCATCATAATGCAGCTGGGAGACAGGTACGTCAACAACAAGCCCAACTGAACCCCTGAGTCCAACTTCAAGGGGAGAGACTCACACCCAAAGAAGGGTCAGAACAAGCAATCGCTTTGATCCAGCGAGTACTAGTTCTCCACACATGGTCTGCCCTTCGGTTCCCGCCATACCTACCTCTCCCAACCACCACTAGGATGCTCTGACCCGCCACCCTCCTTGAGATCCCATCCCCCACCTCACTGCCCCCCCTCTATCCGGCAGGCCAACAATGTCATTCATACCAAGCCCAGGGTCAGATCTGGCCCCCCATCTGCTTCTGTTAATACACTCAGCAGAGGGGGCTCCATTTCCCTCCCCCGGCTCACCCATTCTCCCTAACACAAACAGTCAGACATATCCTTCCCTTCATAAACATTCCAAAATCAAACCAGACAACCCACTACATTCACACATAAAACATCCATAGATGGCTAAAAGCTGGTCTAAAAAAATTTGCGTTGTAAATGCAACCCTAGGTGACTTAAAAGGGCAGTCTGCAGGGAAATGTCTGTAAAACGTCTATAGGGAGACTTAGCCCAGGTTTTATAGGGATGACAATTTCGTGTTGTAAATGCAGCCCTAGATGGTTTAAAAGAGTAGTCTATAGGGAAATAAATTGTCAGAAAGACAATGATCCCCTTCAACAATGTCTTGTAAAACAGGCTAGATATCTATAGGTCCAGAGAATCTTTTCTTTAGATTCCTGCTCCTTCCAGATTTATGATTTTATGAAACTAGTGATGAGAACACTAATAGTTCTAATGCTCTTTAAAAAAAAATACATTTTCTAAAACAATGTAATGCTTATCCCCAATAAAAGATATTGCGGTCTAAATGGAGTCTCTAATGTAAAATTAACTGGCAAGATCACCCCCTCCCCTTAATTCTCTCAACCACAACCACAAGAGAGGATTGGGGTCTGTCTGTCTCTCTTCCTTTCAATTTTCCCATCTGCAGTATGAGCACAATAATACTGATTTAACTGACATGACAGTAGACAAGTGGTTCTCAACCTGTGGTCCACGGACACCGAGTGGTCTACAATGCCATCACAGGGGTCCACGAAGGCTTGAAGAAATGTTATGATTTAAATCTTGAGTTAAGTCTTGGTGGTCCATGGCCATGGTCTGTGGCCACAAAAGGTATTTAAGGGGAGGGGGTTTGTGGGGAAGAAAAGGTTGAGAAGTATACTATAAACACTGCAGTAATTGGTGTGAAGATCTTGAAAATGGCATGTAAATTCTAAGAGTCAGAGAGAAAAAGAGGAGGAATCTACTGGAGGAATCTACTTTTGCGTGAAGTATGAAAGATACAACATGCCTCATTCTTTGCATTGCCTTAGGCACAGCATCAGAGGTGGGTTCCTCCTGGTTCGCACCGGTTCTATAGAACCAGTAGCAAACTGCTGGTGATGTCACGGAGCCAGTTCTGTCGGTGCCGGTCTGTGGACGCTGCCATCTTTTTTTGGGATTTTTTTTGTGGGGGGGGGATTTTTTTTTTTCTTCTGCGTATGCTTAGAAGCCGAGTCCCCAGCACTGCGCATGTGCTGCCATCTTGTTTTTGGATTTTTTTGGGGGGGGAATTTTTTTGCGAATTTTCATCACTGCGCATGCGTGCACGTGTGCACAAAGCGCGCCCGCACGGCACGGCCACACAGTGCACAATGTGTGCGCAGCCACGCTGCACACAATGCGCGTGCAGCCATGCGGCGCAGGAGGAAGCGAACCGGCGGCGAGGTAAGTTAGAACTCACCCCTGCACAGCATTCTCTAAATGGCAGCTACATTCACAGGTGCGAGGCCTTGACTACAGCATACTTCGAGCACCATTTAAAATGAAGTTGTCAGTCAGTCTTCCCACTTGGAAGGGTGTATGTCGCACTTCATGACAAAAATAAATGCTTACTTTTAACAGAAAATTCCGCACCTATTAATATAATGAAAATTAGTGCTATTTGCACTTAGAATTCTATGGGTTGATTGTTGTTAATATATTCGGTGTTACCAGTGTTAGCTGCACTTTCAAGAATTTTATAAGCAAATACATAAGTTGCTACCCAAATATGTTCTGGGGTATTGGATAAGCTCCCAGAAAAGCTAGATCATGACATATTCTTTAAGTTATGGTTGTGTATCAGATATTTGTCTGTCTGTCTATTGTCTGAATAGTTAATAGCTAGTTAATTTAAGGATTATCCTAGGGATATAACCAGACAGATCATGGAGAAAATCTATGTGGTTGTTAAGACTTGACAATGACTTGATGGCACATAATCAATCAATCAGTTCTCAGTATCAGACAGCAGGATACAAACACTCAGATTTGCATAAAAGAAGACAGTCCTAATGGCATTCTGGGAAAAGGAAAGTACATCTGTGAGGCAAATTTGATGGAGAAAACCATAGAGATGGCCTGAGCAGCAAGCCTAAACCAGCAACGATTTTCGTGTTGGGATTTAAAGAAATCTATTGAGGATTGCTTTGACCTTGAACTCTCATAACTTTGTCATGACTCTGGGGCAGGAATAAACAAAATTGGGATCTGTCATTTTCAGCTGGTGAAGTGTATAAAAAGCAGTGTACATTTGAAAAGAGGACAATTGTCTAAAATATTATTTTATAAAATTATGGGATCTGAAGTAGGTTGTGTTGAAAAAAAGAGTATGTTGCAGAAAGTCGCATAGTGGAAAAGTGTGTAACAAGAATACTTACACAAAATTTATTTATTTATTTATTTATTTATTTTATAAAATTTATATGCCGCCCAACTCCCGAAGGACTCTGGGCGGCTTACATCATAAAAAATAAAACATATAAAAACAATTTAAAAAAGAAAGGGGAAAAAAAAAACCCCAACTATATTTAAAATAAAACATTCACGCAACCATGCATGGGCCAATCAGAACAACTATTGGCCCCAGGCCTGCCGGAAAAGCCAGGTCTTAAGGGCTTTACGGAAGGCCAGTAAGGTGGGGGTAGTACGGATCTCGGGGGGAAAAATAAAACATATAAAAACAATTTAAAAAAGAAAGGGGAAAAAAAAAACCCCAACTATATTTAAAATAAAACATTCACGCAACCATGCATGGGCCAATCAGAACAACTATTGGCCCCAGGCCTGCCGGAAAAGCCAGGTCTTAAGGGCTTTACGGAAGGCCAGTAAGGTGGGGGTAGTACGGATCTCGGGGGG
>QLTV01003646.1:3273912-3290050 GCA_003457575.1 Thermophis baileyi
GTCTCAACACACACACAGCTGTCAGATCAGACCAGCAATTCACCCAAGGCCACATAGATAACAAGGAAAGGAACACCCATCAGAATTAAAACCGTCTCTGGAACAAAAGCTTGCCTTAGTTCCCCAGAAAGAAGCCAAAATTCAATCTGAGGTTTGGAGCACCCAAACAGGTCAGTTAGCCAGTCCAACAGTCGGTCTCTTCATAGATCTTCATAGATCTGTATATGATGTCTTTTTTTATGCTGTCCTCATCCCAGCTTGATTTTCTTTATGCCAAAGCCTCTTCAGGATAATAGGAGGTGTTTTCCTGCCTGCCCTTTCCTTCAGATAGTTGCCAGGAATGTTTGCAGTGTTTGTAATGAAGAGAGGAGGAAGCCTCCCAGGGCTGCTGCTGCTGCGGTTCCCAGTTGCTTTTACTGTTTCTCTCTTTTTCTTTTATCTTTTCATACTTTCTTTCTTCTACCTTATACCAAAGTCAGGTATATTCAAGTTTGACTTACAACCACAACTGCAACTAGCTACAGAGGCTGTGAAAAGTCTGATTCAGCTCCACAAAGTTGGGTTTTTTTAAATGTGCAGTAGTATGAATATATATGGCAGAAAATCAGGCAAAATACTGTAAAATACTTTAGATCAAGGCTGTCAAACTCCCGGCCCGCGGGCCAGATGCGTCACGCGCTGGTCACACCCACGCCCAGTTTAGCGAAGGGGAAAAAAGTCCCTATATGTCACGTGACGCCACTGTGACGCTGTGAGTTTGACACCTCTGCTTTAGATAATTTGGAGATATACTAATGGCACCATCAAACTGGCTTGGGCTGTTCTTAGAAAAGCTTGGGTGGGAGAGCACCTGGAAATCCCAGAGCTGTGGAATGAGGAGTTGACAAAAAAAAAATAATAATAATCCTGGAAGAAATTATTTCCATTTTGTTCCTGACAAAAGAACATGGGGATGTCATGTAATGGCTAGAAGTCAAGCTTGACTTGAGAGACTTTCCTGATGTACGAGTAGCTTGACCTAAGACAGTGTTTCTCAAACTTGGCAAATTCAACATGGGTGGACCAACTCCCAGAATTCCCCAGCCAGCCATGGTTGAAGTCGAAGTCCACCCATCTTAAAGTTGCCAAGGTTGAGAAACACTGACCTAGCATATATAGTACCTAGGGACATTTTCAGAATGAGGAAAATGTTCTTCAACATTATATGATAAAGATTTTTTTTTTAAAAAAAACCCCTCAAATGTTCAAGCAATAGAAGCACACCCACCCAAATTTTGAGAGCATTTTTCTATTGAAACTGATAGTATTCTTCTAGCCTGGTTTTATTCTCCTTTATTCCTTATGTTTTCCTTAGTCCCAGCTATAGTCTTCTATAGCATAAAGCAAAAGGATTTGGAGATAGCTTTCCTGCTTATACAGTTGAACAAGTTCCATAGGAATTATTTCATTTTAAAAAATCTTAGTGATTTCAAAATGGAAATAATGGTGAGAAACAGTTCTCAGCAAATATATATATATATATATATATATTTTAAAAAAGCCAAAAACAAGATGGTGACGCATGCATATATATATAACTATTAAATGACTCGTGCATGCTATGAAAATCCAGATGTAAAGGTGAAACCTGTAAACTCACTCACACAGAAGGAAGAATCACTACAGCTTAATTTCTCCACCTTGACACTTGTAGAATTTATATTTTATTCTTGTGTGTTTTATTCTATGTAATGTTGGCTTGATTTGGCTTCATTCGCACAAAGAACAAGTAAACACTTAGAAACGTATAGTCCTGTCAATGCTACAGAAAGATGTCAGGGTGGGTGTTATAATTCTCCCTCCTTTTTTATTACAACAATACAACAATGGAGATATTTTGTTGTAGTGATTTTGTTGTAGTGATTTCGTGTATACTGAATGCCCCAGGGGATGTTCAGCAATGGTTGATTGTAACTACTCTGCTGTTGAAGATATAATTCAGGAATTGGAATATTAACCCATATAGTGTGGTTTTATTCTATTATTGTTAGGTTTTAGGCTGATATGTTCAACATTGTTAATTTGGCCTTGGATCCATTGCTCTTCTTCAGTATTTGGAATCTATCAATGTATCAAGAATTATGGTTTTGTGTGGCATGGAAACTGACTAAAATAATCACTGTACAATTATTGCACAAAATAAGAAAAAAATCTACACCTGATTTTCAGCAATGAATTGTTGATACCATATGTATTATTTTTTGAATGGTTGGATTAATCTTTTTTTCAACCAAAGTAGGAGATTCCTTTTTAGAAACATGTCAATGTTTTTGCATGTTGTTCTCTTTATTTCCAGGCCCCTTCCTGTCCCTTTCTTTTTTCACCCCCTATATTAGTTAATTTTGAAGTTACGATAATCCTTTAGTGATGTCACATATATTTGTATTTTGGGGGTTGGAGTGTTAAAAAGTACTTTTCCCCAGCTCCAGACACCTAGATAAGCTTCTTAGGGGGAAAGAAATTACAGGTTAACACATTACGAAGAAAACATCTACATTCTTCTATCCAAATCTGAATCATTTGTCAAAGAGCAATCTGATCCTGAATTAACAGGATCAGACTGTTAAATACTTAAGTTGAGCACTGCATTCATGTTCAGGTCTTCATTATTTATTATGTTTCTTGAAACCCTCTAAATGATGGATGATGAAGTTCCTTTTTTTGGAATGTTTGACTGAACAGATGCTGCAGCTCACATAGGAGGAAGGCAATTTTCTTTGATCCGTGAGGAAGATGGGTTCAGACTCTGCAGAGAGGAATGAGAGAAAGGAGATTGCACTTATCTTAAATTGGGGGAGATCACAAATTGCTCTGCAGTTGAATAGGATTCCATGTTTTGTCACCATCATTGTTGGGTGAGGATTCTCCCTAATAGGAAGATTTCCAAAAATAGATTCTAGCAACCATTAGGTCTATCTCTTAAACCTGTCTTTATAGGGATATTTATTTTCCCCAGTTCTATTATTCAAGCTTGTTGGCTTCTGTGCTTCCAGCAAGCTTTTGGTGATTAGAAAATGGAAGGCCACACAAAGGGGAAATCAATGACCGTGGCTGGCATAACTCCCTAGATAAAGAACCCTCATGATTATACCACCTATTACTATTTTTGCTGCTCTTTTATTCAAGAAGACTGAGTTAGAAACAGACTGATGCAAATGGCCATTTGCAAATATCATTTCGCATCTTAGCTTGGACCAACTCAATGTTCTGGTCTATTTTAAAGACATTTCTTCTCTGCATTGCACATTACAGTAATCCAACCCTGAAAACATATGACATAATTTTTTGCTTAAATAAAGGAATCATTCCTAAAGCCAGGAGCTAGGATTGTTGCGGGGGATATATTAAGCTGACCGGAGTTCCTTTAAAATGAAAAAGGGTTTAAAGCACAATCACAAAAATAGTAGAAACATTTCTTTATACTAGTCAACCCCAAGCTGGTGTCCTCCCCCCGCCCCATGGACTGGATTATAACCGTGAAAATGGTCAATAGTCGGGATTCTGAAAGATACAGTTCAACATATCTGAGGGAACATCAGAATACAGGCAGTCCTCAACTTATGACCACAACCGAGCCCAAAATTTCTGTTGCTTAGTGAGAAATTTGTTAAGTGAGTTTTGTCCCATTTTACAACTTTTCTTGCCACAGTTGTTAAGTGAATCACTGCAGTTGTTAAATTAGTAACACGATTGTGAAGTGAATCTGGCTTCCCCATTGACTTTGCTTGTCAGAAGATTGCAAAAGGTGATCACTTGCAACCGTCATAAATGTGAGTCAGTTGTCAAGCATCCGAATGTAAATCATATGACCATGGGGATGCTGCAACGGTCATAAGTGTGAAAAATGGTCATGTCACTTTTTTCAGTGCCGTTGTAACTTTGAAAGGTCACTCAGTGAACTGTTGTAAGTTGAGGGCTACGTGTAACCCTCGGGTTGGAAGGGACCTTGGAGGTCTTCTAGTCCAACCCCCTGCTCAAGCAGAAGTCCCTATATCATTTCAGACAAGTCAGTTTGGGGATAGATGATTTACATAATGACTATGTCAGGCTAAGTCCAAGAATGACACAGTGAGGTCCAATTGAGTCCAATCCTTTATTTGCTTACACCTAATGGACAGAATCTTGCCAGACTAAAGCTATATAACCTCCTAGCTTACTAGATATATCCTGAGATACTCTAGGATGTAACTATGCTGAATCTTTTCCCTTCCCTTCCCTGCTCAGGACTGTGTAGTCTCTTAATCCGGTCTCTCTCTGGGAAAGCTCTGTGTTGCCTCTCCCTTTCTGCTTCTCCAGGTGCTCATTCCATCACAGTCTATTTCTGTTTTCCAATTTGAAACATCCTATCATATACGGTAACTGTCCCATTGATTAAATGTCTCAATTGCTGAAAGATGAGAACAGATTTTTTACAGACCATTTATGTAGTATATGAGCTATTGGTGTTCTTTCTTAATTATTGATGTATACGTGTTTATTGCTCTCAAATCACACTTCTCCATATTCTGATACTATTTGTTTTGTGTTCTTACACTTTAGCTTTTCTTTTATATGAATAGTATGTGGGTTTTTTTTAATTAGCCATCACTGAATTTGGTATTCTTCATTTATTTTAAATGATGTCATTGTTGTGTAAATTAAAAGGAGTTGATTGCAATTTTCAGGGTTTTTTTAATTATTTGTCACAATAAAATGTCAATTATGAAATCTGGTTTATATATGACATAATAAAATGTCAATTATGAAATCTGGTTTATATATGATACCCGTAATTCGGTATCTTGTTGACTTCAGATGTGGTTTTTGTCCCATTACAAAAAAGAATTGAACTGCAAAGATGGACTGCTCAGAATCCAAGATTCCCAAATACTAACAACATGAGTCATTATAGTTTTGGAAAATTGTAGGAAAGTTAGTATAAGCAACTGGATTGTTTCATTTATAGGCTGTGTGAGAAATCCTATTAGTGCTTGGTGCTTGGTGCTCAGATTTCTGTGCTGATCATGAACTAAATCCTAATGAAAATTTACATATTAGAGCCCTATAGATCTTTTCACAACTCAGCCTTCAGTATGTACTGTATCTATAAGTCAGTGCATGGAAAGGAAAGTGAAACTCACCTATTCCCAGCTACTGATAGCTAGACTTGTGCACTGTTTAACAGAATAACATCGCCACGATTTAAAAAAGATGTTGAGACTCTAGAAAGAGTGCAGAGAAGAGCAACAAAGATGATTAGGGGAGTGGAGGCTAAAAGATATGAAGAACGGTTGCAGGAACCGGGCATGTCTAGTTTAATGAAAAGCAGGAGTAGGCAAGGAGAGAAGCAACTTAGAACTAAGGAGAAATTTCCTGACAGTTAGAACAATTAATCAGTGGAACAGCTTGCCTCCAGAAGTTGTGAATGCTCCAACACTGGAAGTTTTTAAGAAGATGTTGGATAACCATTTGTCTGAAGTGGTGTAGGGTTTCATGCCTAAGCAGGGGGTTGGATTAGAAGACCTCCAAGGTCCCTTCCAACTCTGTTATTCTATTCTAACATAACAACAAAGTTGGAAGGTACCTTGGAGATCTTCTAGTCCAACCCCCCGCTCAAGCAGGAGACTCTATACCATTCCTGACAAATGGCTGTCCAATTTCTTCTTTAGAAACCTCCAGCAATGGAACACCCACAACTTCTGTTGTGCTTGTTCTCACTGTTTGGAGTAGGACTGAAGAGTGTTGGAAGAAAAATCCAGGTCCAGTTCCAATCCAGGAATAAAATGGAGGCTGGTTGGAAAGAAAGTTGGTTTATTGATGAAGCAGAACCACCAGCAGCATGTAGTTCTGGGACAGCTGACAAAATGGAGTTGAGAGTGGGTGGGTTTTATACCTTCTGGATTCCTATGGGGTCATGTAGGGGTCATGGCTGGCTCTATAGGCAAAAGGGGAAATGCAAATCCTAGGTGTTTTTTGTCTGAGCTAATCTTGCCTTGCCTAATTGCTTATCTGGAGTTTCTGTCTTGACCCAGTCTTTCTGAATGGATTACAAAATCTACATTTCTAAAAGCTGGCCTTCTCAGTTTCTGCTTGGGTCAGGGAGACTGGTGTTGGTTTCTGCCTCCCTTAAGATTTTTTTCCCCCATTTCTCCTTTAGGGAAAATATTCTATCCTGCCTTTTTAATATTCCCCAAAATATTTCATTCTTCTAGGGGGAGAGTTACTCACAAGAGCACAGGCACTTTGTCCTCTTTCTGTGTTGGCTTTGTGTCTACACTGACTAGTGTAGCCTAGTTGCCTGCAGTTGAATCAAAAAATAACAAAATTAAATTAAGTGCTAAGGGCCGGAACTGGAAATAGTCAGAAGTGGGGATATTAGATCCTTTGGAGGTCGGAAAGTAAATAGAAGTTGAAGGAAGTGATAAAACTTAGTAGAGTTATTGGAATTAGTATGGAAATCAGAACTGGAGACCTATAGAAAGGAGGAAGATTCTCCCAATGAAGCCCAGTGTCAAGAAAAGTATACAGGTAATCCTCACTTAGAGACTACCTTTTGCAATTACAACAGTGATGAAAAAGTATCTTTAGAACATGTTGTCAGGGTTCCAAGTAACACCACCAACGAAAGAAAACTCCGAGGCTTGAGTTTCCTCAAAGTTCCATTTTATTAGAGATGTCATATTGGCACATCTGGGAAAACCCAAATCTGAAAGCTTCCGGTTTTCCACACCCAAAAGAAAATTCAAGTCCCTGCCCCAGCACCCACATGTCCATCACATTGTCCAATCAATGCACCGTCCCAACTGGAGATGCCTCCCAGGCACGCCCCTCCAGGTGCAGGGCAGAGTGACCTTGACTCTTGGAGAAAGGAATGTTATTTTGACTATATTTCCACACTCACACAAATCCCCCCTCCCAGTTTCCCACAGCACTAAATGTGGCAGGCCTGAAGATCCAATGCCCAAGATGATTTCCAGGCCTGACACATGTCCTTGCATTTATGACTTTCACATAGCTTCACTTAACATCTGAGTTGTTGGTGCCAATAATGGTCAGTAAACAAGAGCTACCTGTAAAAGGCAATGAAGCTATGGATATAAACATAGATGGACATGGATGGAAAGTCGCAACATGGATGGAGGGAAAGAACACATAAGTGAAGGAAAAAAGGAGAAGACGAAAGAAGTCACCTTGGAAGAAGAAATAAGAGAAGAAAGCCTTGAGGGGACAGAGAGAAAAATGACTTGTGAGTAAGCAAGAGGTAAAAGAGAGAAAGCATGAGGCTTTGCAATTTACTCAGCAGGGATTCCCCATCCATGCAGTGAACAAGGGAAAAAAGACAGCTAGGGGAAGACACGACATAACAGGAATAGCAGCTGGCAGCTCAGATGCAGGACTGAAAGAGATTGGCAGTTTCATCAGCAAAGAGTTTATTTTATTGTTCATTGCTTTTATCAATTTGCCTTTTTGTTTTGTCCTACCCTGAACAGTAGCAGCTAGACTTAATCATAAATGACATCCCAACAGTAAATATGTGTGGAGGGGCTGTTGTGAAGAAGACAGATTCTCCTGAATCCAACAGGAAAATAAAAAGTAAGGGGTCCTTGGTGCTATCTGAGCTTGGTTGTTTTCTTGCAGATGTTTCATTATCCAAACTAGGTAACATCAGTCCACTAACACTGATAATGTTACCTAGTTTGGTAATGAAACATCTGTAAGAAAACAATCAAGGTCAGAGAGCACTAAAGACCTCTCATTTCAACTCTGAGCTACAAATATTCTCCTTTATTGATAATCAAAACTTGACAATATTAAGAGATCAATAATTAATACCAAGCAAGTATTCTTCATCTACCACACTACTTGTAACTATCAATATTTATCCTTTCGCAAAATAGAGTCACATGAGACTTTTTTTGCAGGTTGCAATTAGTAGCAAAGTATTCTAATAACTTTCTTCAAGCTTGCTTTTGTCAAGCTTGCTTGAAGTAGGATGACTTTTTCAATGGTCTTCAAGGTCTTGAGTGTTGGGTGGGCAGAAGCTCTCATCGTTCCTGAGCAATGGTTCCAGTTGACAATGGTGGGAGGAGAGGGGTGATCAGTTATTGTATGGGATCCTTGGTCCTATTTGCTCTGCTATGAAACATGAAGTGAGTTACTAGATGATTTGGAATACTCATCAAAAGAATCTGGAGAGATTTTTACAAAGCAATTGGACATTGGCCAAAATGAACACGTGGTCTGTTGTACTAGCTAGTTTCTTATCTTCCCAATGGCAAACGTTTGAATAATTTTATCACCAGCTTTCCTAAAGCGATTAAGAAGGTGAGGCTTTTGCCAGCCAAATGTCTTCAAAGGATGCACAGCAATTTAGGGCAGGGGTCTCCAACCTTGGCAACTTTAAGACTTGTGGACTTCATCTCCCAAAAATCCTCAGCGAGCATGGTTGGCAGGGGAATTCTGGGTATTGAAGTCCACAAGTCTTAAACTTGCCAAGGTTGTAGGGCACATTGTAAATATCTCAACTCCCAAGCTGCTCCATCCATGATTCCATGATTGTCTCCATCCATAAGAAACTTCTTGCTGTCTCCTTGTGAGGAGCAGTTCGTTCAGAGATGTTCTTCTCCCGGAGAAATTTCTGTCAGCCAGAACTGTCTTCTGGCAGAGAGCTCGCAAAAACATTAAAGTGGCCATAACACCTCACCGGGATTCCAAGGGCCTATTCCTAGTTTATCATTCCACTGAGTTTTGATTTGGTAGATATTTGTGCCAAGCTCATATTTTACAGGGGAAATAATTGCTTTCCCTCCCTTCAACTTCCCCAGGAAAACCCACTGTTGTCAGTCTTTTTCTGGTGACCATGACAATTTATTAAAGTATTAATCCGCCAGCAGATAAGATAAGACCTCAGCACCTCCATTTGTTTTTCACCATCCTGTCATCCTTGTTTTTGTTTTATTATTACTTTGCACAACATCACATTTATCACAGTCTGAAGGAGTATTCATTTAAAAGAAGTAGGTGACCTGCAGTTAATACAGTCCCTCTCAGCAGCAAGACGAATGTCCCAAAATTATATATGTGAAACAATTGGTTCCCTGTGAAGAATAAATATAAATACAGTTACATTATCACCACATATTACAAGTCAATAACTATAACTTTAAGTCGGAAGATTTAATAGGCCAACAGAGGTCTACAAATGAAGTGCAAATTTTGTGCCCTACTATAGGTAGTCCTTGACGTACGACCAAATTAAGCCCAAATTTTATGCTGCTGAGAAATTTGTTAAGTGAGTTTTGCCCCATTTTATGACCTTTCTTGCCACATTTGTTAAGTGAATCACTGCAGTTGTTAAATTAGTAACACCGTTGTTAAGTGAATCTGGCTTCCCCATTGACTTTGCTTGTCAGAAGATCACAAAAGGGGATCACATGACCCCGGGAGACTACAACCATCAGAAATATGAACCAGTTGTCAAACATCTGAATTTAAATCACATGACCATGGGGATGCTGCAATGGTCATAAGTGTGAAAAATGATCATAAGTCACTGATTTTGGTGCTGTTGTAACTTCGAACGGTCACTAAACGAACTGTTGTAAGTCAAGGACTATCTGTATTTTCTAATAACCAGCTGTAGATTCCAACCGCATTACTCTACCGACTACAAAAGTTACACAATTCTAAGTCAAATCTAAATTTATATTCAACTAGCTGAATACCCGTGCTCCGCTACGAAACTATGTGATCGGGCTTGATAAATCAACACTTACAGTTTGAAAATTAATGAGTAGTTATGATCGGCCTCTCCTCTCCCTTTCTCTCCCTCAGCCTTGCCCCACAGAAATGTCTCCTATCCTATCCCCTTCTCTCCCTCAGGCTTGCCCCACAGAAGCCTCTCCTATGCTATCCCATTCTCTTCAGAGTTATTTTCAAGTTGGGAGGGGGAGTAGAACGCCTAACTAATTAGCATCAGAGCGTGTTAATAATAATATAAGAAATACTAATGATCTGATGATCATTTTGAAAAATCCTTTCTTAGCGAGCACCTAGAAGCCAAGAGGAACATACGTGCCAAATTTCAAGTTTGTAGGCTTTACGGTTCTGGAGATTTCGTGATTCTGCGTGAGTGGTTTTCGCTTTTATATATATAGATTTATATATCCTTTGTATGTTAAAGGAAAGAAAACAATGGAATTCTCTGTCTCTTTTTGAAAATGGCAACTTTATGCACATTTTGCTAGCTTAACAGTACAGTATTTGCTTTTAAGTAGAGCCTTAAAGGATTGCAATTATGAGTTAATTCACACCACTATTAAAGATTGTGCACAATATATATAAATTAAATTAATTGCTTAATAGATTTAATTAAATTAAATTGATTTAAATTAAATTAAATCAATGTTATTTTTATCCAACATTCTGATTTCTTGTATAGATTTTGACATGTTCAAATTCTTAAACCCAGATTAACAAAGCCTAAATTGCTATATTCACATAATGTGCCATTCCCTAAATAAGCTGTACTATTCAATTAAGAGATTGGATGGTTTTACTTAATACTCTAACTCAATGGCTGGTTTCCCTGTCATGATGAAATACAGGGTATTCAAACTTATTTTAGCTTGGCTGGTGTGAAAATTCAGTAAATATCATCCTCAGGGGAATAACTTTACTTAGGATGACGGTAGGGGAGGAAAACTTTAAATGGCTCTGTGTGCCAAGTCTAGCACCATTTATAATCAGTTGTCTTTCATCTACCGCAGCAGATAAAATTTCCATTTTTCAAGGCTCTGTAGTTTGGATGAAGAGACATATTTAGCAATATCACTAATTTGGCTCTGCCCCATCTCCTCCTAATTATTTTACTGGAATCAATTAGGCAGAGAAACCTAGCACCCATCCTGTTCTCTTTCTTTAATTTTTTCCCAGAAAAAAATGATTTTTCCTTTGTGACCAATAGAATGGAGTAGATATATTTCTGGTTAAATTGTCTCCTACAGTGAATCTCTTAGCAAAGAGAAAGCTAACACAATCTTACATGGTACAAAGTTAAGTACAGCTTCTTTCTGCAGATTTGAATGTGTATTGGATATAGTGTGGTTTACAGACTCAAAATAACAAAACCGTAAACCTGGCAGATTTAGATTTGGATATCCTTTCAGTCAGTTTTTGGTCATCATTCTTATAGGAGAAGCTTTCAAACATATCCCATGGCAAACTAAGTGTCTTTCTATTTTTGCTTTTGGATTTTTTTCCCTTCATTTTTCTTTACAGAACTCTTCTGGCCCAGAAATATTCTGAGTTCGTCTCTTGCATGCACTGCATGTTTGAGATCTCACCAATATTTGAATATGAGCCAGCAGTGTGTGGCAGTAGCCAAAAAAGCCAACACAACCCTAGGCTGCATTAACAGAGGGATAGAATCAAGAAAATGTGAAGTATTAGTACCAGTTTATAAACCCTTCGTAAGACCACACTTGGAATACCACATCCAGTTTTGGTCACCACAATATAAAAACGATGTTGAGACTCTAGAAAGAGTGCAGAGAAGAGCAACAAAGATGATTAGGGGGCTGGAGGCAAAAAGATATGAAGAACAATTGCAGGAATTGGGTTTGTGTAATCTAGTGAAAAGAAGGACTAGGGATGACATGATAACAGTGTTCCAATATCTAAGAGGCTGCCACAAAGAAGAGGGAGCCAACCTATTCTCCAAAGCGCCTGAAGGCTGGACAAGAAGCAATGGATGGAAACTAATCAAGGAGAGAAGCAACCTAGAACTAAGGAGAAATTTCCTGCCAGTGAGAAAAAGTAAATAGTGGAATGGCTTGCCTTCAGAAGTTGAGGGTTGCTCCATCACTGGAGGTTTTCAAGAAGAGATTGGCAATTTGTCTGGAAAGTGTAAGATAAAGTCTCCTGCATACCTAGGGGGGTGGATTAGAAGACCTCCAAGATCCCTTCCAACTCTGTTATTTGGTTATGACTAATAGAGCCATTCCAAACCTTTTACCTATCTTTCCTACGCAGTAATTTATACCTTATGATTAGAAGCAAGTTTTGGATTTCCATGTTGTTAAAGCATCCAAAGTTTTTTTGTTTTTTCATTTTTTACTGACTAAGGACATCAGCTTCTGTAATATGTTGGTATTTTGTTGATTCCTTTCTTCTTTCTACAAACACATTTCCTTTGTCACGGGCTCTCACGCGACCTCCATGTTTAATAGCTGACAAAATATCCCTTCTAATGGTTTGAACTTGTTTCTCCAAGTATAACATGTGTCAATGTGGCTGATCAATTTTTACCAATAGAAGAGAATATTTATAGCTCGGGGTTGAACAGTGAAGTCCTTGATGCACTCTGAGCTTGGTTTTTTTCTTACCCAACTAGGTAACATCTTCAGTGATAGAAGGGAGCAACGTGTTTGGGAGCACCTTCTACCAAGTTGGGTAATGAAACAACCAAGTTCATAGGGCACTAAGTATCCCCCCCCCGATCAATTTTTTTTGTTTTGTTTCCAGAACAACATCAGATACAGACAAAGTGTCAGAATTTTCCTATTGCGTTTATTTGTTTTTGAAGCAAAACGGTCACATGGAGCATCAGAATATGCACTCTGATAAAAGAGCTCTGATAAGCAAAGTCTGATCACGCCTCTTTTCCAACTAAGCATAGCAGAAAATAGTGGAATTCAGCCAGATTTTCCTACGCTCTGCCTCCTTTATTAAAAAGCCCTAATGATCACCTGATAAGGTTTTATTTTATTTATTAATTGATTAATCAAATTTATATGGCCACCCATCTTCCAGAAAGTGACTCTTTGCTGATTAATTTAAGACAGAAGTCCCCAAACTCTTCATCTCATTGACCCTTCAATGAACTTTCAGATTGTTTCTTGGCCCTCAAACATTTACTCTATGAGAATAATATATATAAGTTTAATTAATATTACTTAATTAAACTAATTAAGAAGGTACTTGGTTGATACCTAGGACGCTGGCAGCAACCTGCATTAACCATTAGCACCAGTCAGTGGTATTTGTGACGCATTTTTGAACGTTCAGTTGACTGAGTTTCATGTTTAATGAATAAAAGAGATAATAATAGAGATAACTCAAGGCCACTGTCAGTGGCAGCTAACCGTCCAGCCACAGGTGACACTGTCTTGCCACTAGTCACCTTACCTTCAGGATTAGCTCCACAGAGATCCCAAAAGATTATTTGACCTCAATTGACCTTCCACCATTGATTGATCACCTAGACCAGTGGTTCCCAATGTGGGGCCCACGCCCCACAGGGGGGCAATTTGATTTTTAATGAGGGCAATTGGAACCTTGTTTAAACCAAGTTAAAGGCCTTTTAGGCTTCCTCCGCATGAGTAGGAGTTCACTTTTTGAATAGTAAGAATTATATGTCACCGGGGGAGGGGGGGATCAGGATTTTAGAGATGCTTAAGTGGGGCATGGCCAAAAAAAGGTTGGGAACCACTGACCTAGACATTTACTGACCCCCTTTTGACTTCCCAGACATTTATCAATCCATTGGATAGTCCCATCAACCCTTGGAGGAGGGTCATTATTGATTGCTTGGTGGAAACTCTGGTTTCAAACAGCCATTGGAATTCTTTACCTCTATTATAAAATATTTCTACAATAGGTAATTTTCTTGCTGCAGGTCCAACTGTATTCTATTTTTGTTTCATTTGCTTGTTAGTATCTAATTCCCTGGTTACTGTGAGAGTACTCTGCTTATCATAATAAAGTAACCTTTTTGTATAAAGTGGATCAAAACAAAACAAAACAAAACAAAAACCAATAGCCACTTACATGGGAATATGTTAACTGAATAAAGCAGGCTGACTTCTTAGCACTTCATTTAGGCAATTTTCAGAAATCCTCCCAGCTTGTAAATATATGGCACCTTGTGCATATCAGTTGGCATGAAACACTTAGTGATTCTATGCGCAATTTTCCTGAAGATTTTATCACACCTCTACTTCTGTTTTTTTACTGATTTAGATATTGATTTGTTATGTCCTGGTCCAAGAGTACACTACAGAATAACAGAGTTGGAAGGCACCTTGGAGGTATTCTAGTCCAACCCCTGGTCAAGCAGGAAACCCTATACCATTTGAGACAAATGGTTGCCCAATCTCTGTTTAAAAACCTCTAGTTTTGGAGCACCCACAGCTTCTGGAGGCAAGTCGTTCCACTGATTAATTGTTCTAACAGTCAGGAAATTTCTTACTATTTCTAGGTTGGTTCTCTCCTTGATTGGTTTCCATCCATTGCTTCTTGTCCTGCCTTCAGGTGCTTTGGAGAATAGGTTGAGATGCAATGCAATGGATTGGTTTATGAAACTTGCAATACTGTATTTTACGACTGTCCTATGTACTTCTTACGTAAATCATATAATGATTTTTTAAAAAAACCACAAAATGTTTAATGCTTTATCCATCCCTTCTGTAGCTCATGCCTACCCTCACCAAGGTATTTTAGGCTTTCCATACAAACCCGTCAAAACCAGAATGAAATATGATTTCACAAGGCAACAAAATCATTTAAAAAAATGATTATTTCAGCTTTATGACACATTTTACCTAACAGTCTAAATTAAAATACAGACAATTAAACAATAGAAGCAATTAAGATTATGAATGCCGGTAGTAGTGCTCATAAGGCCTGGCTGGAGGTAAGTCTTAACTGTTTCCTGGAGCCAGACACAGAGGGCATTCAGTTCTGCTTCCTCTCCAAAGTCTCCAAGTAATTTAGGAGCAGAGTAATACCACAATGATGTCAACACCAACGCTGAAAATCAGGTTATTTCATCACTCTGATGAGCAAGAAGATGTGACTAAAGGCTACAAAATATTATTTGACTGTTTCCTTAAGTGACTGACGGACTGACGGACTGATGGACTGACGGACGGAAGGAGACAGTCAAAAACCAATTCTCAGAAACATTCTCAATACTAAATAATTGCTCCGTACAATAGTCTAGTTTAGTTTGGCTTATTATCGACTGGGATGAACTGCCAACACTGGACGGAAAGGAGAGGTGCAATTAACAACAGCTCCCTAGTAAGTTTAGACTTAAATGTAAAGTTAAAATGTTACAAGCAGACTTCTACATAAGAACGCTCTGTTATCATTCACTGGATCCACTGCAGTGGTGGGTTGCTATCAGTTCGTCCCGGTTCGGGTGAACTGGTAGCAGCGGTGGCGGGAGGCTCCGCCCACCCACCCGGATGTCATCACGGACGATCTGCGTGCGCGCACAACTCTGAACCGGTAGCAAAGGTAAGTGAAACTGATCCACTCTTTTGCAATATGGTAGATTAATTACTAACTTTCCAGCTAAGGCTTCAAGCAATGATGAATTAAGCAGCAAAAGTTTAATTAATTCACCAATTCTTTTTTGAAGGAATTACAAAATTTTGTGTGTGGGGTGGTGGTGGTTCAGAATTAATGTGCACAGAATGACAAAATTATGAATTTTGCATGCTGCGAAGTCTATGAATTTATTCTCTGTCCAGTGAGTGTCTCCAACCTTAACTTTGATTCATTTACTGTCCTGGCTCAGAACTATAGATGGGATCTCCAATAAATCATTAGTTTGATAAGTCATATTCATGGCACTCTTAGGGCTCATTTTAACTTACAGTATCAGTACTATCCAAATACCAAAGCTGTTAAGGATATTATTCCCTTTGACTTAACAGACAGGAAGCAGCAGGTGAAGCTAAGCAGAATCACATCAGATACCTGTACAATTAGCACAGGGGCCCCCCAAGGCTGTGTGCTCTCTCCACTTCTCTTCTCTCTATATACCAATGACTGCATCTCTAACGATCCATCTGTTAAACTACTGAAGTTTGCAGATGACACAACAGTGATCGGTCTCATTCGAGACAATGATGAATCCGCATACAGACGGGAGGTTGAACAACTAACCTTGTGTTGCGACCAGAACAACCTGGAACTGAATACACTCAAAACCGTAGAAATGGTGGTACACTTAAGGAGAAACCCACCCATACTTCCACCTCTTACAATACTAAACAACACAGGATCAACAGTAGAGACCTTCAAATCTCTAGCTTCTACCATAACGCAA
>QLTV01003646.1:3290444-3304183 GCA_003457575.1 Thermophis baileyi
ACCTTATGATTCTTGATGAACGTATCTTTTCTTTTATGTACACTGAGAGCATATGCACCAAGACAAATTCCTTGTGTGTCCAATCACACTTGGCCAATAAAGAATTCTATTCTATTCTATTCTATTCTATTCTATTCTATTCTATTCTATTCTATTCTATTCTATTCTATTCTATTCTATTCTATTCTATTCTATTCATCAAAGCCCATGGCCTTTGAGTCTGATCTTTTATCTTTGGAATGCAAATAGTCTTTGGAAAACCATGACTGTTAGATGGTGAACTAGATCACTTAAAGACCTGGCATGTCATGTCAGACTAGAACCATTTTCAGGCAAAGGTCAAGTTCTCCTCCTACCTTGAAGTAGCCAGCATTAATTGTAAAAGTATCAGTTGTGCTTTTATCATCCAAACTGAAAAGGTAGAATTATATCAAGCTTAATTCTTCATTCTTGCTTCTACACGGGAGCCTAGAACAGCTGTTGCTCGAGATCAGGGGTGTCAAACTCACATCATCACAGCAGCATCACATGACATATCAGGACTTTTTTCTCCTTCACTAAACCGGGCGTGGCCAGCACGTGATGCATCCAGCCCGTGGGCTGCGAGTTTGACAACCCTGCTCTAGATAAAAAAAGTAAAGATTTCCCCTGTCCAATCATGTCCAACTTTAGGGGGAGTGCTCATCTCCGTTTCCCAGCCAAGGGAGCCAGCGTTGTCCAAAGATTCTTCCGTGGTCATGTGGCCAACATGATTAAAGGTTTAGGTGCACAGAATGCTATTACCTTCCCACCAAAGTGGTGCCTATTTATTTTCTAACATTTGCAGGCTTTCAAATTGCTCGGTGGGCAGGAGCTGAGGAAAGTAATGGGAACTCATCCCATCATGCAGTGTTTAGGTCTCGAACTGCCCACCTTCTGGTCGACAAGCCCAGCATCTTAACTGCTAGGCCACCATGCCCTTTGTTGCTCTAGCTATTTCCTCATTTATTTTTCCTTCCAGAGATGAAAAGCCTTTCCTTACCCAATCTCTGGGGGCTCTAACTCCAATGCAGCCATAGAGACCTGGCTGGGTTTAAAAAAAAACAAAAAACCAAATTATGGAGCTCTGAAGTGCAAAGAGAAATGCAAAAATAAATGCAATCCTAAATTGCATTAACAGAGGGATTCAGTCAAGATCACGTGAGGTACTAATACTACTCTATAAAGCCTTAGTAAGACCACACCTAGAATACTGGATCCACTTTTGATCACCACACCATAAAAAAGATGTTGAGACTCTAGAAAGAGTGCAAAGAAGAGCAACAAAGATGATTAGGGGACTGGAGGCTAAAACATATGAAGAACAGTTGCAGGAAGTGGGCATGGCTAGTCTAGTGAAGAGAAAGACCAAGGGAGTCATGATACCAGTGCAAATATTTGAGGAGCTGTCACAGAGATGAAGGGGTCAAGCTATTTTCCAAGGCACCTGAAGGCCAGACAAGGAATAATGGATAGAAACTGATCAAGGAGAGATTCAACCTAGAAATAAGGAGAAATTTTCTGACAGTGAGAACAATCAACCAATGGAACAGAAGTTGCCTTCAGAAGTTGTGGGAGCTTCATCACTGGTTCAAGAAGAGACTGGACTGCCGTCTGTCAAAAATGGTGTAGGGTCTCCTGCTTGTGCGTGGGGGGGGTTGGACTAGATGACCTACAAGGTCCCTTCCAACTCTTTTGTTCTGTATTCTATTCTGTACTGTGAGTACAGGTATTCCATATTTTAACCTGGAATTTATTCAATCATGTAACCTAGAAATAGCAACAGATTCAGTGAAATGTGCTGTGCAAAGATAACCCATCCGAAGCTGCTGAAAGGAAGAGAATATACCAACAGCCTCTGACACCTTATTCTGAGGCTGTGAGCATAGCCCAATTTTTTTTCTTTAAGATCTATTTAGAAGGGATCTTAAGAAGTCTATAAAAAGAATCAGTGGATTAACTCCACTGGGTATCCCACTGGTTTGTTTCATCTCTCTGTAGGCATGTGGAAAGAGTATAAAGCTACCTAGAGGCAGATTTTGGAGACTGTCATCCAAAAGACAAAAAGCAGCATCATGCTGCTGTGATCCACACAGACACCTTTGGACGCATTCCTGCAGATGTCTGCTATACATACAGCTGTACATTATTTCATGATGGTAGCATTTGTAACCTTACAATTCCCCCTCCAATCAGACGGAAGCTGTTTACCACCCCCACATGTTTCAACGAATGCCAGTTCTAGTGGAAGACACATAGGAGAATTGGAAGGCTGTATTGAATTCAAAGATTGAAATTAAAAATATGTGCCCAATATGTGGGTATGTATTTTTGGCATGACAGTCTATGGCAGGGGTATCAAACTCAAGGCCCGCAGGCTGGATGTGTGCTTAGATCTGGCCCGCACGGCCACCCTGGAAACAGCAAAGGCCCGTGGTGCCTCTGCCAGTGAAAACGGAGCTTGGGAGGGCCACACGCGGCCCTCCCAGGCTCCTTTTTCACTGGCAGAGGGTTGCAGGAGGCCGTCCCAGCCAAAAACGGAGCTCGGGGGGGGTTCCATTTTCGCTGGCAGAGGGTTGCAGGAGGCCGTCCCAGCCAAAAACAGAGCTCGGGAGGGCTCCATTTTCGCTGGCAGAGGGTTGCAGGAGGCCGTCCCAGCCAAAAACGGAGCTTGCGAGCCCGTTTTCCCTGGCAGAGCAGTCGGGCCACCACAGGCGCCCCCGACATGAGTGACATCAAGCTGAACATGCCCACCCTGGCCACAGCCCGGCCCCCCGAGGTCAAACACAAGGCTGATGCAGCCCTCAATGAAATCAAGTTTGATACTCCTGGTCTATGGCATTAATTTCCAACTCAGAGCAGAGTCATATCAGAAGGTTGATTGTCTCATCCTCTTACCTGGTATATTCATCTGTTTTAGAGCTGTTGGAAGAAATAGGCACGGACTCTCCAGCTTCCATACAATCACCTGCACTAGGCATTAACTTAAGAAGTATCAGGAATCTCTAGGTAGTTTGATTAGCCACGGAGAACAGTTAGTGTGCTGTGTGCAGCCCTCTCTTATGTTTGATTCCCTGGAATGTTTTACTACCTAAGACATAATTTGGGGACCTTCAACCTAATTGTTTCACTGTGCCAGCATATGTTAAAGCTGCTGGCTTCCTGGGATTCTAGCATTATTATCATCTTTTTTTTTTTTTTGAAATAGAAGTTTGAAGACGCTTTGCTCCAAAAATAAGCTGAGAAGCAGTTGTGGAATAGCTGGTGGCATGCAGTACCTTTTCCATCATTGTAGATGGCAGAAGAAAAGATGAATCATATGCAAATAGGTTAAATTTACATAACTGCATCACTCTGAAGGATTTTGTTCCACAAAATTTGCATAACACCCTCCTTGTGAAGAGCGAGTGAAGAACAAAGGCACCTTGCCCTCAAATTTCAAAGTACACATACAAAAACAAAGGGGTACATCTACCATTCTTCAGTTCACATCAATGAAGAAGCCCTCCAGATATTTGCTGAATTTCGACTTCTATCAGCCAGCATGGGAAAATTCAGGTAGTTCTAATTTAGCAACATTTGGGGACTCCCAAATGCTCTGTCTCTGTCCTATAGGATATATTCCTGTTCACAATAAATCCTTTACCAGAAACAAACATTTATAAAATCATGAAAGATCTTCAATCTCATGGATGTCTATCAAAATTTAAGCTGGAGTACTCCAGAGACTCCAGAGATACTAGCTCAAAGTTTCTCACTGCCAATAATAGAATGAAGACTGGATTTGAGGGAAATAGCAAAAAACCTGGATAATTGTGACAGCTGAAGATTTCCCAGTGAAATATATAATGAAAGCCTTGTCAGTTTTTTTATTTCTGACATCTCTTGCAACATAGGAGACCCTTCAGCTGATGTCGCTTGATGTCAGTCAACACTCAGATAAACGGGGATTAACACCAGACCAACAATCAAGCAGTAAACAATAGCTGAATCAAGGAACTACTAGGAAGAAAACATTCCCACCAAACACTGTGCAAGCCACTTGCAAATAAACAGAGAGCAAACTCCACTCCCTTCTACCACTGAAGATGTTAGCAAGTTGGGTAATGAAACATCTGCAAGAAAACAACCAAGCTCGGAGGACTCCATAGTTGAACCCTGAGCTACAAATATTCAGTTTCTTTGGAATCTCTTGGTAGGTACTCTGAAAATAATTTTTCTCCTGAAAAAACATGAATATAATATGAATACAAAATTTAATACAATTCAGAAAATGAAAATTCAGACTAGGTGTATTCAAAACAATGCATTCAGTGGCAGGAGAGATATCAAATGTTTGTTTTCCTCTGCAGGCATCTTTGAGTTCTCCAGATCTACTCCACCTGGTTTAGGAATAATTAACCTACAAATCTAAGGCCATTGGTCAAGAATTTTAACATTCTTTCTATAAGCTATTAGATATATTCTAATAAGCTATTAGATATAGCATATGCATGGTTGATATGAATTTAAATGATGGACATTTACTTTTATGTTTGTATACAGTACCTATTTTTGTTTTATTGGTTAGGGCATATCTGAACTTACTATTTAAGTTGCTTTTGCCCTGTGCTGATGCTGACTTGACTGTAAAAAAATTCTATTCAAACTGAAGCATTTTAACATCAGTTTGCAAAATATGAAGTCTTCAATGCTGCCTATCCTATCCTCCCGCTGGGCAATTCCCCAGCTATATGTTCTCCCAAATGTCTGTTCCCTGTGGGAAAAAAATGCCAATTTCTTTCTTTTGTATGAGTGGGTCTGCGTGAATACTCAGACTTTCATATGAAATGTACAAAGATAAATTGTTTGTGTACATATATACCCACCCATACAAATCATATTAGACATAGTGAACAGTTACATTTGTGTTCCATCAAGAGTTGGAAAGATCATATTGCTGTCATATTACACCTTATTTAGAGTTTTATTAATCCTGGAGAATATAGTAGCTCAGGGAACGAACTTGATGGTCTCTGAATTTGGTTGCTTTCTTGCAAATATTTTGTTATCAAGACTATAGGTAACTCTAAGTGCATGGAGAAGTGAAGTTTTCTGGTTATTTATGTATAGTAACTTGTCCTACAGCCTTGGTTGGTTTATTCCTTGATGGTCCCTTAATTAGGGTAGTTTTTGTTCCCTGATTTTTATTTGTTCTGTTTCCTATTTATCTGAGTATTGGTTGCTAGGGATAATATGCTCCAGGCTGTTTGTTTCCTTCTTTGATCTTTAACTATATAATTTAAATGGCTTTAGAAAAGGCCAAGGAACAAGAGAAATTATTGAAGCATGCAGGATAATTGAGAAAGCAATATATATATATATATATATACACAAAGGCCTTAAATTGTGGCAGTCATATCAAGCTGTGGAATGTGCTTAGAGAAATGAGAATCCTAGAACATTTTACTTCATGACAAATCTACCTTCAAACCAGGAAGCCACAATATGGACAACACATGTAAAAAGAGACTGATTCCAGGTTGCCAAAGGAATGAGATAAGGCTGTATATTCTCCTCTTATTTATTCAGCCTGTATACTGGATATATATTGAGGGAACCTGGGTTCAAAGGAGATGAGAATGGCTTTAAAATTGGAGAAAGAAACAGCAATAAGTTGTTTTATGCTGATGATACTACTCTAATAGCCAAAAATATAAAGAATTTGTAAATTCTAGTAATAGAAGTACAAGGAGTACAATAAAAAGGGGGACTAAAATTAAATATAAAGGAGATCAAACTAATGACAGGTATTTGAAATTGATAAAGAAATAGCGAGAGCCAGTTTGGTCTCGTGGTTAAGGCATCAGCCTAGAAACCAGGAGATGATGAGTTCTAGTCCCACTTTAGGTATGAAACCTGGCTGGGTAACTTTTTAGGCCAATCACTCTGTCTCAGCCGAGTTCACCTCAAGGGTTGTTGTTGTGGATAAAATAGGAGGAGGAAGGGGTATTAGGTATGTTCGCCACCTTTGAGTTATTCATAAAAAATAATAAAGGCAGGATAAAAATGAAGATATCAAACTGATAGGTACTGTAGCTTCTGCCTTTTAGGATCAACGTTCAACAGTATAGGAACAAGACTCATGGAGTCTGTCTGCTCATTATCACTGTCATCACTTTCATGGAAGACCTGAAAGACCAGGTTAGGGGCAGATTGTCATGAAGAATATCTGTGTGATTGCTAAGAATCAATACTGACGTAATGGCACATAATCAATGTGAGGTCTATGTCTAATCCTCTATTGAGGGCTGTTTCATCAGAATGCCAGGCTCCTGCAAATTTCATTCTTCCATTCACTAGTGTTGCTTTGCAATAAAACATCTGCACAAAAACAACTAACCTCGGAGAACAGTGAGCCCCACTAGTTTATCAAGATTTATGCAATGTTTATGTTCTTTTATGTAGGACATTTTTTTATCATGGCAACTTTTGTTCAGTTTGTATATTATCCGTATATATCTATTTTAGAGGAAGAAATGTAATACTATTTATTACTTCTCATTTATTAATTTATACTTTTTAAACCTTCCTTTCAATGCCCTGAAAAAAAATTATAATTTAAAAAAAGAAAACTCCACACAATTAAAATGGATAATTTATTTTCTGCAATATGGACATGATTTCACCCAGGAGCAAGCAACCCACTCAATCCTGATGAGAACTTCAGGATACAGACTGCACTCAAACCAAAGCTTCCATTCTGCATTTTCATGAGGTTCTGTAAAATTGCAGAAAGCTAAATTAAAAAGAGGTATGTTTCCTCTGCAGTATTATAAGGAATAGGACAGTTGGGCACATGTCCCATTATTAACTTTATATCTTTATGTCAGAGTGTGCACAATGTGACTACTATTTTGAGGCAACCCAGGAGCAAAATACAGTACACAGAGGTTTGTCTTACAAACAGTGGTTTATATACAAGACATATCTCTCTACACGGAGAACTACAATGCAGATAGAACACGACGAGGAGAGAGGGAAAGGCCTTCTCATGGCCTCCCTTATATAGACAGTTTCTTAAAGTGATAATAACCCTGCTGACCAGGGGTGGGTTCCAATTTACCTCGCTGCCGGTTCACTCCCTCCCGTGCCGCGTGGGCAAGCCACATGGGTGCGCGCGCGCATGCTCATGCGCAGTAATGAAAAATCCGAAAACAATTTTAAAAAAGCCAAAAACAAGATGGCGACCACATGCACAGTGCCGGAACTCGGCTTCTGCGCATGCTCAGAAGAAAAAAATAAAATAAAAAATAAATTAAAAAAATAAATAAAAAAAATTCAAAAAAAGATGGCGGCGCCCACGGACCGGCACCAACCAAACCGGATTGGTGATGTCATCGTGACATCACCAGCGGGTCGCTACCGGTTCGGGAGAACCGGTCCGAACCAGGAGGAACCCACCCCGCTGCTGACTCATCCTCAGTCTTAAAGCAACAATAACCCTGCTGACTCATTATAATTGCATCAGCATTTACAGCAGCCTTACAGCAGCTGGTCAGCTATTAAATCTTCATTACCCTGACACTTTATTTTTATTTACATCAGATTTATATAGCAACACATCTCAGAAGATGTAATTCTGGGCAATGCACAATATAAAACAAACCATAAAGTAAGCAATATTAAAAATGTTCTACAATTAAAAACATCAATCACTACTTACTATTAACAGATCAGCAGAGATTTGATGTTAAAGGCAATGCAGCCACCTCACTACTTTACTATTATCTTGATATCACCAAGCTTGTTGACACAATCATGTTCTGAAGGAATTCTGGAAAGATGTTAAGAGTGGAGCCAGATTCACCTTGGGGCCAATGGGGTTCCACAGGGTGGACGCTACTGCAGAAAAGGCCTGTCCTTATAGGTCCCACCAGATGTAACTCCTTTGCAGATGGAACCCAAAACTCACTTCTGAGTACCTGATGGTAGAGGTGGTCCTTCAAATACACTGGCCCCATGCCATGAAGAGCTTTAAAAGTCAAAAGACAGCTCCTGCAGCAATTAGACCTGGAAGTTAACTTTCAACCAAGGCAGCTCATGGAGCAGAGATGTAGTATGCCCTCTCTAGGTGCCCACATAATTTCCTGCATCACAATATATAAGCATCAGCTGAAGCTTCTGGATACTCTTTAAGGGCAGCCCCATATAGAGCGCATTACAGTAATCCATTGAGGAGGTAAGCAGGGGATGAGTGATCGAAGAGAGCCTACTTCTACATTATTATATCAATGTCCTACCTCTGGCTAGTGAAAAAAAGAACAGAATAAGGGTAGGGTTATTCCTGGCCTCAGAAAGGCTGCCCAGGCCTGACACTTACTCTTAGACAAAGGAATACGGTTCCCAAGCCTGACATACTCTCTCATACAAAAGAGAAGAGTTCAATGCCTTAATAGTACTTTTCTATACATACGTAGACTTTAGAGATAAGTAAGCAGAGTTCCAAGCAGCAGGCAGAAGTGTTGTCAGAGCACAGTCTGGAAGTGATAGAGTTGCCATACGTCATCAGCCAGTCCAGATCCAAAAGCTAGAGTTTCATGGAACCACAGGGCTAGAAGTGGCCTTGGAGGTCTTCTAGTTCCACCCAGGTTCCCCCCTTATTACCAATCCAGACAAATGGTTGTCCAATCTTTTCTTGAAAACCTCCCGCAACGGAGCACCTACAACTCTGAGAGACAAGCTGTTCCGTTAATTAATCATTCTCACTGTCAAGAAATTCCTCCTTAGTTCCAGGTTGGAACTTCCTCTGATGAGCTTTCATCCATTGCTTCTTGTCCTACCCTCAGTTGCTGTGGAGAATAAATCAACCATCTCTTCCTTGTGACAGCCCTTCAGATATTGGAAGATGGCTATCACATCACCCCCTAAGCCTTCTCTTCATTAGGCTAAACATACCTAGTTTTCTTAGCCATTCATCATATGGTTTAGCCCCCAGACCCCTTGTCATCTTTGTTGCTCTTCTCTGCAGTCTTTCTAGAATCTCGCCATCTTTTTTTTTTTTTTTTTTCTTGTTTTTTCTTTCTATTTTTTTTCTTGTAGNNNNTCTTTCCATTCTCTCGCCTTCTTTTTTTTTTTTTTTTTACCAGGTTTATACAGGCAATTGCTCAGCATGCAGCAGATACTGGTTCCAATAACTAGAGCAGATTCTCCTAACAAAGGGAGCCAGTTGTTCGTCGCTAGAGCCCTTGCTGATAAAGCCAATCAAGGTTGAGAACACTCTTGGTATGCAAGGAGACACACTGAGTGTGGTATTCTCTATTGCACATGGTACTCTCTGGGGTTGGATGGTCTTTCCAGCTCTAATTCCACATCCTCTGAGAGAAGAGGCCGCTGCTCCGTGTGGCTGTTGACAGAATCAGCCTCAAGTGATCAAGAGCTTCAAGTTTTTTCAGGCTGAGATCTATCCATTCTCTAGTGCAGTCTTCTCTGTCTCAGACTTCTCTGAGTCAGAGCTGGCCACAACACTGATTTTATATTGTAAATTGTGTTGGCTTTTATTCTCATGTAAGCACCATGTTATGGGAACTGATTATACCAGGGCTGTCAAACTCCCAGCCCACGGGTCAGATGCGTCATGTGCTAGCCATGCTCACGCCCGGTTTAGCAAAGGGGGGGAAAGTCCCAATACATCATGTGATGCCACCGTGATGATGTGAGTTTGACATCCCTGGATTATACCAAGCACTTTCAGCCTACAAAAATGTGACTGCTAGGTAAGAAACAAATCTTAAGCATGACCTCATAGCACACTGTGATTATCTTTGTTTACCCCTCAATGTGGGCATTATAGAATACAGAATAACAGAGTTGAAAGGGACCTTGGAGGTCTTCTAGTCCAACCCCCTGCACAAGCAGGAGGCCCTATATCATTCTAGACAAGTGGCTGTCCAATCTCTTCTTAAATCTCCAACGATGGAGCACCCACAACCATTCCACTGATTAATTGTTCTGTCAGGAAATTTCTCTTTAATTCTAGGTCGGATCTCTCTCTGATAATCTTCCACTCATTACTTCTTGTCCTACCCTCAGGTGCTTTGGAGAATAGGTTGACCCCCTTTTCTCTGTGACAGTTCCTCAAGTACTGGAAGACTGCTATCATGTCACCCCTAGTCCTTCTCTTCATTAGACTGGACATATCTAATTCCTCCAACTGTTCATTGTACGCTTTAGCCTCCAGTTCCATAATCATCTTTGTTGCTTTTCTAATTTAGGTAAAGGTTCCCCTCGCACATACGTCCTAGTCGTTCCCAACTCTAGGGGGCAGTACTCATCTCCGTTTCTAAGCCGAAGAGCCAGTGCTGTCTGATGACGATTCCGTGGTCATGTGGCCGGCATGACTAAATGCCAAAGGTGCATGGAATGCTGTTACCTTCCCACCAAAGTGGTCCCTATTTTTCTATTTGCATTATTTATGTGCTTTCAAACTGCTAGGTTGGCAGACTGCTAGCTGGGACAAGTAACGGGAGCTCACTCCGTTACACAGCGCTAGGGATTCAAACCGCCAAACTGCCGACCTTTCTGATCAACAAGCTCAGTGTCTTAGCCACTGAGCCACTGCGTCCCCTTCTAATTTACACTTCCCTTAATTTGGGCACATAAAAGTATGCATGAAAAAACTACATGTGCTAAGCCCTCTGCTGACCTCTATTGGCAAGCCATTTCCACAGCCTCTACAGTAATAGAGATTGACCAATGGCTGCTTTAAATGGTATAACTTCATCACTTCATCCAGGTGATGTTTCTTTTTTTCCCCTGAAGGTTTCTTCACATTATATCTGACTTCCCAGAATTTCAGGGTTCAAAAAAATATAAGTCAGGGTCTTATTTTCGGGGAAACACGGTATATATATCCCAAGATAGTGTCAAGGTATACTCATGTTAGAAACTTGTAGGACATTGTTCTAGTAAAATAGTTTTATTAAAAATAGTTTATTTATTTATTTATTTATTTGTTGTATTTCTATGCCGCCCAACTCCCGAAGGACTCTGGGTGGCTTACAACCGGGTAATATTAGATATTAGAACAGCTCTTCATAATGAAGAAAATCAGTATTTGCAAACTCTAGGATTTAAATTTGGCCTCAAATCAATAATTATGTAGCAGTAGTTATACATGCTATATATGTATAGCATGTATACATGCTATATCCAGGGGTGTATATCATGTATACATGCTATATCCAGGGGTGAAATACTACCGGTTCGGCCTGGTCCGGGCGTACCGGTAGCGGTGGCCGCTGGTGGTTCGGAGAACTGGTAGCAGTGGCAGCGTGAGGCTTCGCCCACCTGCCTGGACGCCATTTTCTTTTTTTTAACCCTATGCGCATGCGCAAAGCATTCTGCACATGCGCAGAGGGTGAAAAAGTGCATGCAAAGTGCACGCTTCCAAACCGGTAGGGAAGGTAAGTAGATTTCACCTCTGGCTATATCCCAGTGGTGGGACTCATCTCCGGGGGGATGAGTCTGCCTATTGAGATGAGGTAGACCGGTTGCTTTCGTGGTGTGGAGACAATAACTTGGTCCTTAAGACCAAGGAGCTTATAGTGGACTACAAAAGGAATAGATCAGATATCCAGCCCTTGGTTATCAATGGAGACCAAGTGGAGCAAGTGGCCAGTTTTAAGTTTTGGGGTGTTATCATAAAAGAGGACCTGACCTTGGGTGCTCACATTGCAGCACTGGTCAAAAGGGCCCAGCAGAGATTATACTACCTGAGACTTTTCAGGAAACAACAACTGTATGAAAAACTGCTGGTGACCTTCTACCGCTGCACCATAGAGAGTATTTTAACTTACTGCACCTGTGTATGGTTTGCTCATTGCACAGTGGCAGATAGGACAGCGCTCCAGAGGGTAAACATCATTGCCCAGAGGATCACTGGTTGCCCTCTCCCCTCTTTGGAAGAGCTTTATAGCTCTTCCCGCTGCCTTAAGAAAGTTCAAAACATTCTTAAAGATCCATCGCATCATGGGCACCCCCCTCCCTTTTTTTTTTGAACTATTACCATCTGGCAGACGGTACAGGACAATAAAAGCAAGGACAAATAGGCTGAAAAACAGCTTCTATCCCAAAGCAGTAACTATATTGAATTCTACTGTATAGTGTAATACTAATGCAGTATCAGGGATTTTCAATTCAATTGTATAGAATGTGAAGGATGTGTATTTTTGTTTTATTTTTATAGTTTTCTTATGTATGATGTACATTGAAGATGGCATTTAATTTCGTTGTACGAGGTGCAATGACAATAGAGTAAACTAACTAAATAAAACTACCGTATTTTTTGGACTATAAGACGCACCGGTGTATAAGACTTCGAAGAGGTAAGTAAGAAAAAAAGTTTTTGTCCTCCCCGGCCCCCAGGAGCACTCTGCAGGCCTCCCAAACCCTCTGTGCGCCCTGTTTTTCGCAAAAATGGGCCCATTTTTAACCCATATTTGCGAAAAATGGGGCACACAGAGGGTTTGGGAGGCCTGCAGAGTGCTTCTGGGGGCTGGGGGAAGGCAAAAACGCCCCCGTATTTGCAAAAAAATGGCCCATTTTTGCCCATTTTTCACAATAATGGGGGTGTTTTTGCCTTCTCCCAGCCCCCAGAAGCACTCTGCAGGCCTCCCAAACTCTCTGTGCACCCCGTTTTTGCAAAAAATGGGCCTATTTTTCACAAAAATGGGACGCGGGGGTGGGGCTTCAGGAGGCCAAAAATGGCTATATTCGGTGTATAAGACGCACCAACATTTCCACCCTCTTTTAGGGGGGAAAAAGGTGCGTCTTATACTCCGAAAAATACAGTAAGTATACTGCCCTTTATCTAGGGCATCTATTCTTGAACAAATAAACCAGTTAAATATTGATAGCATGACTTTTTAATTTAAGCAGCCTAAACCAAAGGCTCCTTTTTCTCTTTAAGCAAGGCAGCAAAATGTGACAATTGGTGGAGGAAATGAACATGAAATACAGTAAAAGGAATGTGTAGTACACAGAGAAATTGAAAAATGAAGTGGTCAAGGACATGTTTTGTTTTTGGAAGTGGAAAAACTCCCCTTCCTGTCTCTATTTAATCTGATTTCCTGTCTAATACAAAAAGTTTAAGATGCCCATCTTGTATTATATTCAAAAATATTTCCATCGATTGTCAGGACTGAAATCTATTTGTTTTCATTTTGTCCTGGATACGTGGCGTTCTGATCCTTTCAGCTGCTTCAGACCTATCTCTTCACCAGGTTGCATCATGGGAGCTGCGTGCTCAACTTTTATCAGATTTTTCCCAGTGTTTATTTGTGTGGAAGTTGAATTATATCCTGAATTATAGCACCCAATTGTGGAATTATGAAATCTGCAGTCCAACACATCTGGAAGGCAATGGATTAAGGAAGTCTCCATCACAGACAAACTGTTGGAGATGATGATGATGATGATGATGATGATGATGATGATGATGATGATGATGATAATAATAATAATAATAATACAACTTTTATCAGATTTTTCCCAGTGTTTATTTGTGTGGAAGTTGAATTATATCCTGAATTATAGCACCCAATTGTGGAATTATGAAATCTGCAGTCCAACACATCTGGAAGGCAATGGATTAAGGAAGTCTCCATCACAGACAAACTGTTGGAGATGATGATGATGATGATGATGATGATGATGATGATGATGATGATGATGATAATAAT